>PVJI01025291.1:0-20667 GCA_004026765.1 Micronycteris hirsuta | reverse complement strand
CTTGACCTTATCTGCAAAGCACTTTCTCTGCCCTTCCATTCTAAATGAAATCTTTGCTGGATAGAGTATTCTTGGATGTAGGTCCTTGCCTTTCATGACTTGGAACACCTCTGTCCAGCCCCTTCTTGCCTGCAAGGTCTCCTTTGAGAAATCAGCTGACAGTCTTATGGGCATTCCTTTGTAGGTAACTGTCTCCTTTCCTCTCGCTGCTCCCAGGATCCTTTCCTTATCTTTGATCTTGGGTAATGTAATTATGATGTGTCTTGGTGTGTTCCTCTTTGGGTCCAACCTCTTTGGGACTCTCTGAGCTTCCTGGACTTCCCGAAAGTCTATTTCCTTCACCAGCTTCAGGAAATTCTCCATCATTATGTGTTCCAATATTTTTTCAATTCCTTGGATTTCTTCTTCTCCTTCTGGCAGTCCAATGATCTGTATGTTTGGACGTTTACAGATGTCCTGGAGGTTTCTGAGCCCCTCCTCCATTTTTTGAATTCTTGTTGCTTCATTCTTTTCTGGTTGGATGTTTTTTTCTTTCTGCTGGTCCACTCCGTTGATATGAGTCCCAATTTCCTTATCTCTATTGGTTCCCTGCAGATCTCTCCTCATTTGTTCAAGCAAGTTCGTTAATTTTTCGTCGAATTCTGAAAGCATCCTTATTACAAGGGATTTGAACTGTGCATCTGATAGGTTGGCTATCTCTTGGTCAGTTAGCTCTGGGGTTTTGTTCTGTCCCTTTCTTTGGGCCATTTTTTCCCCCTCGGTGAACCTGTTACTGTAAGGGGGGCGGAGTCTTGGGGATCCCCTTTGCAGGGAAGTTCCCGGTAGTTGTGCTGGGACGTAGCCTCTGGGGGCGGGGCCTGAGCGCACAATGGCGCCTTCTCCGCTCTCTGCACCCACACCGCCTCCTGCAAGCACTTTGGGCCCCTCTGCGCTGGCTCCGGGGGTCGCTCCGGGGTCGGTGGATGGGCTGCACAGCTCCAATCCCCCGAGGATCTCCCCAGAGAACTTTCCTGTGAGGCCAGGAGTTCCTCCGGCCGCGGATTCTACCCCCTCACTTGCTCTCAATCTGCGCCGTTGGGTTGCGCCCTGCTTTCTTTCCGGGTTTCTCTGCACACAAATGTAGACCTGCCGAGTCCACCAGTCTCTCGGCCCTGCTGGGTCCGGATGAGCCGGGCGCAGACCACGCTTCAGTCGGGCCCCCCGTCTGGGTGTGCTGCAGCCCCGCGGGGACCGCCCCTCCAACCGCAGACCTGCCGTCTGCTCACCTGGTCGCCGCAGGGTCGCCGAGCACTCTCCCTTCGCTCTGCACCTTCTGGCTCACCAAACTTGATGAATGTATCTTCTTTAATTCCTTGGTTGTCGGACTTCCTCTCAATATGATTTTCTGTCAGATCTGGCTGTGTTTGGATGTGTAGATTTCTGATTCTTTCCCTTGTCTGGTTGTGCGAGGCGGTACGGTGCATTCACCTATGCCACCATCTTAGGAAGTCTGTCCCCTATTCACTATTATTCGGTTAGTCTAATAATGAAATTGACAGGAGACAGATTAACAAGAAAAAATAACCAAATTTAATTACATATGTATTCATGCCCATACATGAGTCAGAAACTGCATATGCATGAGAGGTTCATGGACAGAAAGGGAAAACGAGGTACACGTGACATTCGAGCTAAGTACGGGGTGGGGGAGGCACGCTGGGGCTTCAGAGGGTCACTGCAGGGTGATAAGAAGAGCAGATGTTCAGTTATCAGTAGTCTGCCCCGCCCTATACACAGGTCAATAAAAACGTATTTCTGGTGATAACTCTTACCGTGGGCGAGGTTCCTAGTACAAATTCTTTAAGGGGGAGGTCAAAGTTTCTTGTGAAGCTGCAGGGTTTTGGTTGCCTTTGGCTCAAAATAATCCACATACCACAAAGGCACTTACTAGGCTGCCTTGTTTTGAACCCTTAGACTAGCTTTTCCATCAACCCCTTTTTTGAGAAAGCTCTCAAGGTAAACCCCAGACTTGGGGTCAGGGAAGGACGGGGTGGTGAGCGCACCTCCACTATCTGCCTCTCCACGCCTACTTTGTTTTCTCTTTTGCTTGGTCGCTGGTTTCAGTCCAAGCCTGGATCAGTGTCTGTTATTCACTATTATTAGAGTTTTATACCCAATATTTCTACTTGTCCTTTAAATTTCTTGTTTCATATTGCTTCTATCTTATCTTTTTAATTCTGCTTGAGGCTTGTTTTAGATTTTTGGCCTATTTGTTCTTGTTCTACCCCTTCTGTTTCAGATCACATGAATGGCTGGTGTGCTTCGCCGTTTCTCTTCTGAAGGAGTGACAGGGCCCACTCTGGAGTGCGTATCCCTGGGAGCACGGGCTGCTGAGTCTGGCACTGTATACAGGAAAGTGCCCAAGGCCAGGCCCTTATCTGAGCCATCTCTCCAGAGGTTTTTTCATACCTTGTTGCTATTTTATTTTTGTTGTTGGTTCCTGGAGTCCCTGTTTCCCTCTGTAGTTTCTCCAGCTTGGATTTGGGAAAGGGAGCCAGCAGCTCTGCTGGCCCGCCAACTTGGCAGACACTGGAAGTCTCTTTCTGGCTCATTTCTATTTCCTGTGCCACACACTACATTCTCCCTCTATGGTAGGTGGGTAAAACCTATTTCAATGGAAGTTGCTAGGTAAGGATATTTCTCTATACCAATCAGTTCATCTCAATTCATTTACAAAGGGCTAATTTAAAAAAAAAACACACAGAAAACTAACTAAATAAATAAAACAAAGTGACAATCAATCAACTGCAACTGCCTTTTAATTACAATCCTGATACTAGAGGCTTACAAAGGTTTGTGTGAGGAGAGTGTGATCTTTTCTGAATTCTGATTGGCTGAATTTTCTTGCAGGCGGATTGACCAAAATGCCAGGCAACGATGCAGGAAAATGTTCTTACTTTTTGGAGAGAGTATTTAGGGGCAAAAATATCATGTTTATAGTTTACTTTATAATGCTTCAGAATCAAAAAAACTTTAAAAATAAGAACTGTTATGTTGTAGGATAGTGTTTCTATTTTATATTGCATATAATCTGCCTTACATTATACATAAACACCTTATTTATTCTACAAAAATACTATAGTCTGAATGTTTCTGTCTCTCTCCTCCTCCATACATATGTTGAGATCCTAACACCCCAAAATTAAGGTTTTGGGAGGTGAGGAGTTCAGGAGGTGGTTAGGTCATAGGGCAGAGAGCCCTTATGAATAGATTAGTGCCTTATAAAGGAGGCTCCAGAGAGAGCCCTGGCTCCTTCCACCACGTGCGGACACAGCCAGAAGGCACCAGCTATGAACCAGGAAGTGGCCCTTTTCCAGAAGGTGACCATGCTGGCCCGCGACCTCGGATTTCCAACTTCCAGAACTGTGCAAAATAAGTTTCTGTTGTTGAAGCCAACTATTCTGTGCTGTTTCATCATAGCTGCCAGAGTAGACCAGGACAGTAAGTATTTGACAATATCTAATTTGACGAATTCTGCAGAAGTAACGCTCATTTGGCAGATGAGACAACTGAGGCCCCCTGGGCTGTGACTTGCCTGGGGCCACATATAAGATAAGATCTAAGTTCTGTTGGGCACAGATCCAGGGCATTTTCCACCTCGACCCATCCCGCTCCGTCACGAGTGAAGGAGTCCAGGCTGACCTGCCCAGTTCAGCCCTTTCTTTTACCTTCAGAGCCAGTGTCTCACAGGTTCATTCCCAGTGGTGTTAATACAACACACATTGCAAAAGCTGATTCAGATGTTTCAAGTCAAACACCTCACAAAGTGGTTGTAATTGATGTGGTATCCATAACCCAGGATGGTGAGTGGCTGCTCTTTTGTTTATTCTTTCTAGCCTTTTAAATATGTGATGTTACATATGTTTGATTAGATATACAAGTAACGTAGGTTTATTCAAGGACATTTTGAAAAGACAGGTGAGACAAAAAATACAAAATGAAAATCATCCAGGATCTCTCTGTGACTGACATTTGGGGGATATATTTCTCATCTATGGCTGCAAAATAGATGACCTGAAAATTTAGTGGCTTACAGCAGAAGACATTTATTATCCTGCAGATTCCATGGGTCAGGAATTCAGGAGCAGCTTAGCTGGTGGTTCTGGCTCAGGGTCTCTGATAAAGTTGGAATCATGTAAACGACGGTTTGCGTGGGGCTGCAGGGTTTGATTCCAAGATGGCTTACTCTCGCGGCTGTTGGCTGGAGCCTCAGTTCCTCACCACACGGACTCTCCACAGGACTGCTCGGGTGCCTTCGCAATATGGCAGGTGGCTCCTCCCAGAACAAGTGATCCGAGAGAAAGGGCAAGGAGGAAGCTTCAATGCCTTTTATGATCTAGTCTTGGAAGTCACACACTGTCACTTCTGCTCCTTTCTATTTATTACAAGAAAATCACTAAGTCAAGTCCAAGGGGAAAGGATTTAACTTCCAACTCTTGAAAGGAGGAGAACCAAATAACTTGTGGACATATATTAAAACCATCACAAAAAGGATTCTCTAGTCAGATATTTTAAAAACCAAAATGGGATCTTATTGTACGTATGGTTTTATAGCCTACATTTTTATGTTTGTAAGCACAGATTTCCTGGATTCAAATCCAAGTTTCCCACTTAGTAATCCTATAATTTCAGGCAAGTCACTTAACTTCTTTACCTCAGTTTCCTTATCTGTAAAATAAGGGTAAAATTAAACCCTACCTGACTGGGTATTAGTGACGATCACACGCGTTTATGAAGAACTTAGAATCATTTCTGTCATAGGATAGGCAGTATGTGTTAGCTCCATTGTTAGCAAGGATATTTTAAAAATATATCAAT
Source organism: Micronycteris hirsuta (assembly GCA_004026765.1). Lineage (NCBI taxonomy): Eukaryota > Metazoa > Chordata > Mammalia > Chiroptera > Phyllostomidae > Micronycteris > Micronycteris hirsuta. Next base: position 15,810 of record PVJI01025291.1, on the reverse strand, counting down.
AGCTTCTAAAGGTATTATTATATGGACATTCAGTTCTTTACTTCCATTTTAGATCATTTCTTTTTATTTATCTTTTTATTACTGTGACATAATGAGAAATATGTGTTTGGTCTCTACCTCCAGTTCCAGTGACATAGCTGCTAAATCCCTTGGGATTTTCTGGGTAATAGGAATGTCTTTTGTTCTAATGAGGATACTCTGGGTGGGCTCCTGGATAGCTTTAGATTTGGGATCAGTCACCAGAAAGACCAAGCCTTGATGAAAAGCTTGGAACTTTCAGCCCCACTCCTCAATCTCTAGGGAGGGTAGAGAGACTGGAGATTGAGTAAATGAACCATCTTGCCTGTGTGAGGAAGCCTCAGTCCCTACATTACAGGGTTTGGGGAGAGTCCAGGCTGGACACATGCTGGGAAGATGGTGCCGCCCCATCCCCCAACTCCACAGGGACAGGAGCTTCTGTGCTCCGCACCCTTCTGGATCTCCCCCTATGTACCTCTTCAACTGTATCTTTTATGTTATTTATCATAAACAGGTAAAAGTAAATAAATGTTCTTTGAGTTTTGTGAGACTTTATAACAAATGATGACATCTGAGGAGGGAGTTGTAGGAACCAGTTAGTAGTACAGGTGATACCCTGGGGGACTTACAATTAGTGTGTGAAGTGGGACCAGTCTTACAGGGCTGAGCCCTCGGCCTGTGGAGGCATCTGGCTCATTGAATTAAATTGTAGGGGTCCCAGTTGGTGTTGGGAAAGTTGGAGGACTGGTAGCTGTGGGGAAACTCCACATGCATTCAGTGTTGGAGTGTTGTGAGTAGAGAACTAATTTTCTCTTCTACTTGCTAATATTAGTGCTGCTGTGATGAACATCTCGTAGCTAAATCTGAGTTGGGGATGATGCTCTTTGGCATGTAAATACAATTTTGCATATGTGATGCTGCTTGTGGAGAAAGGGGTCCATAGCTTTCATCAAATTCTCAAATTCATCAGAGAGGTCCCTGATCTGAAAGATGTTATGAGCTGTTTATCTAGCCTGTAGCCCCAGCCCTCCAGGTGCAGGTCTTGGAGGAACGCTTGGAGACGTCATCCAGGTCAGTAGCACTGGTTCACGCCAAGCTTTGGGAGGCCCCTTAGCAGTACATTCACATGTTGGATTTCACGGTAGCTTATTTCTAGGATGATCTGTAGGTAACTAATTTAACAACCTTGTTATAGTTATGAGATCTAACACCTTTGTGATCGCAAGATCTGTGGTTCTTCAGCCCCTTGTGTCTGGGCTGATTTCATTTGGCAGTATGGATCAGTTACTCTAGAATATATTTGGTCTGTGCTAAGTATTCTATAATATTTGTTGAATAAGTGAATGGATAAATGGAAGTGTAAAAATGAAAAGACGTACAAGAAAATACCAAGAGGAAGTGATCTGTGTTTGTCAGACTTTGAAATGATTGAGCTTCTGTGGTGTTAGGCTACATGTCCTTACGAAGGCATAGGGGACCCAATACACTGGTGGATAAAGGGGGTGGCAGCAGATGCTGCAGGGGGGTGTTCTGAAGCGCGGGTTCTCGGAGAGAAGGCTGGGTGTAAGGATGAGGGACTGGTGTCTCAGACAAGGCAGTGGTGGTCCAGGGGGCAGGAACCGCCTTGCCTCATGTGGAGGACCAGCTCCTACAGTGATTGCACACCCCCCACATCACACGACTCTGGACTTGCCCCACCCTGCAGCTGAGAACTCAGTGTCACCCCCAGGGCAGCAGCCTGGTAGTACTTCAGGAGCTCCCCTCCCACAGGTGGCAGTTTTCTCGGACCCTTCTCTGCAGCAGCTGCTCAGGAACAGTCAATATCCCAGGCCAGCGGCTCTTGAAGTTTGGTGTGCATCTGCATCACGTGGGTAGCTCCTCTACAGTGTGGGTCCCCGGACCCCACCTCTGAGAGTTTGACTCTGGTCTGAGGTGGGGTCAGGATTCTGCATTGTCAGGGCTGGTGGCTCACAGATCACCTATGTTCATTCAGGTCCACTGAAGAGCAAACACCAAGGTGGAGGTGGACATAAAAGGGATTTGTTGGGGAAGTGCCTATAAAGGATAAAAGGGTGGGAGTGCAGGAAGGGGGTGAGCTCAAACCCCAATGAGGATCTGGCCCCTGAGAAGAAGGACGGGCAGTGAGTAGACTTAGGGTAACTGCAAAGTTTAAAGGAAATAGTTGCCACAGTACTGCCCCTATTAAAGATACCAACCACAAGTTCAGAAGTCCCTAAGACCACCTTCAAGGTGCAGTAATTTGCTAGAAGAACTCACAGAATGCACAGAACCCTATTCTATTTGTGACTACAGTTTATTACAGATTAAAATCAGCCAGGGGAAGAAGCATAGAGGATGGAACCCAGGGAAGTGCCAGACCCAGAGCTTCCACTGTCTTCTCCCCGTGGAGTCAGCTGCAGTGCCCTCCTGGCACAGACGTGTGATAATAAGCGTGGAGTGTTACAAACTGAAGAGATGCGCCTGAGCCCTGGCATTAAAAGATTATGCTACAACTCCATTCTGCAGGCAGGACTGACCGACTGCCTACAGGTTCATCTCAGTCGCTGGCTGACTGCCCTGGAGTGACCCAAAGCCCCACCCTAAATCATATTGTTGGTCTTTCTGGTGTGGCCAGCCCTCACCCTAAGTCACATTGTTACTATCTCACCAGCCCAAGGTCCCCAGGCAAACACAGATTATCTCCTAGGAGCCCAGGGCAAAGTCCAGACTTCTTTTGTGGCAAGGTTAAATTCTTTGCTACACAGGTAGGAAGAGTCTTAGACAGTAGCATGGCTCTGAGAAAGGTTCAGGCAGAGGGTGGGGAGCCCTCCATTTGAACCTACCTGTTGGAGGAGTCCTGGATCTTGAAGGGCAGGCCTGCATTAGTACCCTCCACCCCCCATGCTGAGCGCTGGCTGGGAGTAGGCTTGGGGGTATGGCGTCAGTGTGAATGTGGCGGTGGACCCGGAGGGGCCGCAGTTGGGGCCTGCAGTCGAACCTGTCCTCCACAGCAGGACTGCTGAGAGGCACGGGAAGGGGCAGTGGGCGTGGGGTGCGTGGAGCTGGCTGTGAGTGTCCACCTTTCGGCTGTGATGCAGTGCAAGGCTTCTTTGCCTGAAATGGCTGTGTCTCCTCCTCATCTTCCACCCCAGTCTCTGGGCCCCTGCAAAGAGGAAAAGGGTTAGCGCTGGACTGCCAGCATGGTGCTGTCAGTGTGGACGAGGCCCTAAACTGCAGGCTCCCCTCCTGCGGCTTTGTTGGGCAGAATCCGAGGCACAGGACACAGAGTAAGAGCAAAACAGGAACAAAGGAGGTTGGATGTAGATTGTCTTTCATGGGGGTCTCTCCTTGTGGCTTCCACTCTGGCTGCTGCTCTCTCGGGAGCCCATAGCTTCCCCTCAGCTCACACTGGAGAGCCCTCGCACGGTGTGCTCGAGGGTCTGTGGCTCGGGGGTCCCTGCACTGGGACTGTGACAGGTGGCGGGAGGAGGCATGGGGCGGGGCTCCTCGGACAGAACTGCTCTCCCAGAATCCTCAAGTCTTTTACTGAGTTCTCTTTCTTAAACTTCACAAGCTGCATGGGCAAGAAACCAGGTGGGGGAAACCGAGATTACAGAGAAAGTGTGGCGGGTCGACTGAGCAAGTGGAACCGGGAAGGGGGATGACTCAGAACAGGATGTCGGCACGAGGCGTGTGTGTGTTTTCTGCCTGGCACAGCTGGGCCTGCCCTTGTTCTGCAGCCCAGTTCCTTCTTCCACTTTTGCTTTTGTGCTCAGAGCCTTCCTCTCTGTGCTCAGATCCCAGCCCTGAAGGTGGTGCGCTGCGCTTGTAATTGAGGAATGAGGACTCCTGTCTGCAAGCAAAACCACCCAGGCCAGGGCCGAGCCAGCACCAGCGCAGTCTGAGGGTATGGGCAGGTGGCCTCGACAGCCACGCACACGACAGAGTCCCACGCCTGGAACATTGTGATCTTGGGGACACGACACTGGACGTGGAGGCTGGTGTCATGTCTCCTACAAATGACTTTGCCATCGACTATTAGTACTTCATTCTCCTGATTCTCAGACATCATCGATTGTAAGATCAATTTAATAAGTGTTTCTAGGGGGAGAAAAAGGAACATGAGATGCACACACCAGTTCAAACATCCATCCTGATTTCAGAGGTGTTGACATGGAAAAAGTGTGGTGCATCATAAAAATAAAATAAAAAAAGAAAGCAGAATTTATTTAAGAAAACACTAAATAAGGGGAAGCTTTTTCTAATTCCGGGATTGAGATGCAAAACCAATATCCACACTTTGGGATAATAGTAGTAATGGGCTTTCAACATGTGTCATTGCTTTTTTTTTTTTGAGAGGAAGAGGACATGTGTTTACCTGATGGGCACTCACGTGAAAGGGGGGGTGTATTAGAGAGAGCTCTGCTCAGCAAGCGTGCAGGGTTTGAACCGGTTACCAGATGTTTGCATCTTTAAACTACACAGCTGAAATAAGAGAACTAAAGGATATTTCAGTTTTATTTTATTTATTTATTTAGTTTTTAAAAGATTTTATTTATTTTTCTAGCAAGAAGGGAAGGGAAGGAGAAAGAGAGGAAAGAAATATCAATATGTGGTTGCCTCTCACGTGGCCCCCACAGGGGACCTGGCCTGCAAGCCAGGCATGTGCCCTGACTGGGAATGGAACCTGACCCCCTGGTTTGCAGACCCGCACTCAATCCACTGAGCTACACCAGCCAGGGCAGGATATTTCAGTTTTAGAATAATAATAGTTGATGTCTGTGGAGCACTGTTCATGTGCAGGCGCTGCTCCAGGTACTTCATGTGCATTAACTGGTTTAAGCCCATGGAAATCCGATGACAAGGTGCTGTGACTGCCTTGACCTTAGAGGTGGAGTCCATGAGGCACAGAGACTACACAGTGAGCTCAAGGGCCCACAGGCGGGATGTGGGCCTGAACCCAGGTGGTGTGGCTCCAGAGCCCATTTCTTAACTGCACTGTACGGCCCCACTTAGCGCGTAAGAGAGGGAAAGGAGCCACACAGCACTGAATGTTTCGATCCCTGGCTGAGTAGCTCAGTTGGTAGAGCATTGTCCTGATAGCCAAGGTTTGTGGGTTCAATCCCCAGTCAGGGCACATACAAGGATCATCCAATAAATGCATAAATAAGTGGAACAACAAATCAATGTTTATCTCTTTCTCTCTTATTTCTATCTCTAAAATTATATATATATAACCCCAAACTCCTGAAGTTTCTAGTCATTGTGGGCAGGAGAAAATGGTGGGTTGGGTTAAAAGTAGTGGTATGCTAATAAATTGCTCCTCCCCACCAAAAAATAAAAGCCTGGGTTTGTGACATTTGCCAATTTCTTTGGTGTAGATACTTCCATCTTAGCTGATTTCAAGATACTATCTGATGAAATTCCTGGGTGTTTGACAATTGTCTCAGGAGTTGTTAGAAGCCAGCTCCAGCACACCATTGGCTGAGGTCACTGTTCAATTGGATTAGGGGGCAGTTCGGCCAGTGTCAACATAAGAACGTCCAAACCTGTAAAGAATTTTTATAAGAGTTTATTTGAACCAAACTGATGCCAGGGAGCAAGATATCAAATGCTCCAGAGAATGACAGTTTGCAGTTTCTTTCATGCATTTGAAATGAAGGGGGGACCTTACAGAAGGTCACATGGGGGTAAAAAAAAAAAAAGAAAGGTGGGGATTGGATTACAGGATAGTTACCAGATTCTGTGCTCTCCTGAAGGTGGTTATGGTTTATTTCAAAGGCGTGTTAACCTAGATGCACAGAAACAATGGACAGGGCTTGCTTAAAACAAAGATAAACCTTTTCCTAAAGAAGTTATATGCCTGGGGCACGCCCACCATGACCTGCCCAGTTAGGAATGTATAATCAGATCACCCTGTGAGGTTATTTTCCATAGAATGCCTTATTCACCCACCCCAGGAAAGTGTTTTGCATGAGGTTCAAGTACGTTAACCACGGGTGGGGCTCGGCATGTGTGTTCAAAGCTTAGAAATGGTTTCTGCTCCTCTGATCCCCGCCTGTCAAGCTGGGGAGCCAGCCCCTTGCCAGTTTCGGGAGGGTGAGTGCGCGCTCTCCATGCCTTGGCTGGCCTCCCTGCGTGTCACAGAGGAAGCTGAAGCACACAGTCCCCACTCAAAGGGAGGCGGTCATCTGACTCATACTCAAGAAAGAGCACTTGGTGGTGATGTAAGGGCCTCCGGGAAGCAGAGTGGTGTGGTCGAATGAGAAGGAAAACAGGAGTTTAACGAGAGGGCAGAGGGCCTGCGAGGTGGCGAGGCTGAGGGGTTGGGAGGAAGTGGTGAGCTGTGATCAGCGAGGGCAGGGGAGAAAGGGCAAGCCCTACGAGGCTGAATAACACTTAGGTCACTACCAGGATAGCTCTAGAAACAACGTCAGAAGTAGGAGTCTTGAACTCACGTACCTCTAGGTGCCAGGCAGATAACACGAGTGGACAAACTAGACGACGTATGATAAAACAGAGGGTTGTGGGGACTCGCAGTGCCAAAAGGTTGAAATGTTGAGGGTTTTTTTGTTTGTTTTTTTTAACGCTATAGACCAAACGAAATAGGGCCCTCACGTGGACATTGACCTCTGCTTTTTGAGTTCCGTCACTCAGCCTCTCCCTGCAAGGTTTTGGAAGCCGCCTCTGGGCGGGGCGCTGCAGGGTGGGGTGGGCAGTGGGATCTGTCCAGCTCAAGCACAGGCATAAGGGGGTGCATTGTCTGTAGCAAATTTTAAAACAGTAAAAAAAAACAAACTAAAATTCGTTCTGCTTTTTATTATCGACGTGAACTGACAATCCTGAACAATATCAGTAACAAATAATATCCTCCTTGAAAAAAATCTTTGGTTAGTCTAAGTTCTAAATAATTGCTATGATTGCTGTTGAGTTTTAATAATACACATGTGCGCTTCAAATGAATTCATTTAAATAAATTATATATTAATGAACACTGTATTCTACACATAAGTTATTTTGAGAATTAGGCCCTACAAGCATTTATCTCCAGAATACGTGCATAAGGATTTGGAACCCTTCAGTTTTGAAGCCTGTGAAACCACACGTTCCTGTGTATAAACAATAGATTCAAAACAAACAACAATAGCCCTGGTCAGATAACTCAGTTGGTTAGAGTCGTCCTGATACACCAAGGTTGTGGGTTCAGTCCCTGATCAGGGCACATACAAGAATCAACCAATAAATGCATAAATGAGTGGAGCAACAAGTCAATGTCTCTCTCAAATCAATAAATAAGAAATGAAAAAAATAGTAAGCAACAGCCATGACCAGTGTGGTTCAGTTGGTTGGGCATTGTCCCTCAAACTGAAATGTCGCTGGTTCGATTCCAGGTGAGGGCACATACCTAGGTTGTGGGTTCACTCCCCGGTCAGCACACGTATGAGAGGCAACTGATCCATGTTTCTCTCTCATGTTGATGTTTCTCTGTTTCTCTCCCTCTATTTCTCCCTCCCTTTCCCAGTAATGATAGTAATAATAATAATAAAACAATAGCACATGATTGTAAACATGAAAAACTGGAGTATGGGTCAGTTAGTTGCATTTTATTGCCAGGAGAACTTAAAAGGACAATGTTTACATGCCTTGATTGTTTTCATCAAGAGTTGAACACTTGTTCTAAAGCAACATATCAAATAATTCCGATTTCACTGTCACTCAGCCATTTTCTCTGATTTTTACGGAAGAGAAGCTTCAGAAGTTTACCAACTATAATAGAACTTCATGGTGAATTTTCTGGTGAAGACATTTTAGCAGACAATTTTGACATGGTGGAGACATTTGAAAGCAGCTAAAATTGATCCCATAGAAACAAATAACACAGACAGTATTGCAACTTGTGAAACTTCTAACTAGGACATGGGATTTTACGAATCTCTGACAAACCTATTCTTATATTCAAGACTTTCAGTCCACAGTATTTGTATATGTATTGATTCCTGTAAAAGAAACATTTCTGAATAAAAATTAACAATGAGTGAAGATAGATAACAATCTGCCTATTGAACATGGACATGTGAAGATCAGTTTTGACAAAGTCATTAACAAATTTGTAGAGGTTAAGCCTGGAAAACAGAAATTGTAATATTATTAATTACTGTACAGATTGATATGCAGGTATCTTTGTTCCAGTTTTTTAAAGTATTGACATAATTAAAACATATCAATCCACTACTTTTTCTCTTTTTTGTATTCTAACATAGATTTATTTATTGTTACCAGCATGATTATATATATGAAGCTCAGTAAAAGAAAACTTGCCCTGGCCGGGTGGCTCAGTTGTTTGGAGCGTCATCCCGATAGGACAAGACTGTGGATTTGATCTCTGGTCGGGGTACTTAAAAAGAAAACAAAGTAAATAAATAAAGGAAAATATTTACTGTCTGCGTTCCTTTTCTGGTCACTATTATCATTTGTTTCATGTCACAGTTGCTGCAGACAGTAGTCACTTAGCCGAGGGGATGTTGAAAATGACCTGCCTGTGTCACTGCACATCTGCCTAACCTGTGGGCTGCAGACCCTCCTGGGTCTCTTTAGGCAGGGAACACACGCGGGGAGACAGTTTTCGTCCAACATTTTATTAAAACTTTTTCCAACATAGAAACCGTTTTGAGACAAGCTGGTCCTGACCATTTAGCACCCTGACTGGCAAGTTCATCTTGGCAGCAGAGAATGAATGGGCTCTGGAGAAACCATGGAAATTCTGGTATTTGAAAGTTTGATCTCATGACCAATGAGTGGCGGGTCTTATTCCCACTTGAGGTGAAAATATTGTGGACATCTTTCTAGCCACCGTTCCAAATAGGATACATGCGGGCGATCCTAGGCAAGGTGCCCTGACGTTGGGGAGAGGGCTGGAGGTGAGTCTGTGCTCCTGCTGGCTCCTGGCCGCTAGCCAGACTTTTGCTGTGGGCTCCATCATGGTAGCCCTTGCAGAATGGGGAGGTGGAGGCTCACCACCCCGATGGAGGGACAGAGTTAAAGCAGTGGGAATGACCCCTAAACTAACTCTGGCAGACAGCATCAAGCTGAGCCCTACTGTGGCCAGCCCTGGATGAATGGGCAGAGATGGTGGCTTTCTCTGAGGAACAATTTGAAAGTTTACTGGCTCAAGATTAGACCTATTCCCGCCCCCTGTGCCAGGCTTGATATTCCCTCTGCAATTATTCAATGAGATGTTATATTACTACTGCCAGTATTACTACTGTGATTTTCCCTCTGCTTCCTAGATATTCCTGTGAATGCACAAAAGTGCCACCTGGAGGGACTACCACATTCACCCTCAAAATGACAAGGAAGACCAGTTCCTTTGTGGCCACCCTGGCCTGATCATACAGAACCCTGGAGTAGAGGGTTGCAGAGCAGGGTGGGTTTATGCGGAGTCTTGCATGAGGAGAGACCTGGGACAGTGAGACAGGAGAAAGAGAACAGTAGAAGGAGGGAAAAGTCTGGACTGCCAGGGCTGGGAGGAGGGCCCGATGCCCAGGCACGGGACAGGCAGAGGTCTTAGTCCTCACTTTGCCTGTTTAGTCCAGGACTCTAAGTGTCGTGTGCCAGGGAGAGCAGGTGGTGGGATGGAGACACTCCAAAGGCAATGGATTTCTCCTTGGAAGCTGTCAAGATTGATTTAAGTTGTGACAGGCTCAAGGACACTAAGAAATTATCTAAAAAGGAAATCAAGCTGCTTCTTCAGATGAGTATTGCTTTTTATTTAGGCAGGGGTCTAAACTGACTGAGGTAAAAGCTACTGGGTCTCACCTCTGGAGGAGCCATCTGGGGAGACCTATATACTTTATTGATTGGGTCTATTTAACTTACATTGGCCAATAATAAAACAAGTAGATTCATCAGTCAGTCCCTAGGCCTCCCAGGAGAATGATTACAGCATGGATGCTTTCTCCTCAGAGATGGCAGTTAATGGGGGAAGCACCGAGGGGCTCAGGACAGCAGATGCTGCACAATGACATTCTAGGACAGCATACCAGGGAAGCCTCTTCTCACCCAGGAGACCATCCTGGGAAAGGGTCTGGGAGTTCTCTGGGAATAGGCTGCAAAGAGTGGGGCAGTCCCATCAGGAAGGTGGTGGGAAGCTGCTAGATTTATGTTTGCCAAGTTAGAAAGGGCAAGAGAAGTAGAGTATTGATGCAGGACAGCTAAGGAAGGCTGTAGGGAAGGAGCAGACAGCCAAGCTGACTGCGTGGCCAGCACCCCTGCCTTGAAGTCTGGAGCTCAGCCCTCTGGAAGGCACACTGTGGGCCTGCCTTTGTGCCAACTGGAAGGACGCTGGAGGAGTTATTCAATCCAATTCACCAAGTGTTTTTCTTGACTTGAGAAGTAAGACATGTCCTTACTGGAGGTTATTTGCGGTCTTGTTGAGAGACAAGATGCTCCCTCTTGAGTGAAATAATGACCTGAGACCTTGGACAATCAGTGGTGCACATTATAATTGGTATAAGAACTCAGGAAAAGGGGTGCTCTGTGAGGGCTGGGTGGGGGTGCTTGGGGAGGGTCTCAGAGAAAAGTTGAGACTTGAATTAGGCTTCCCTTGTCTACTCGGGCAACTCCTGAGAGGCGATTGTGAAACACTCAGGAATCTTATCAGCTAGTTAATACCTTGACATCAGCTGAGGTGAAAGTATTTACACCAAAGAAACTGGCAAATGTTGTAAACCAGGGTGCTTTGCAGGGAGTGTAGGTGAATAGCACACCACTGATTTTAGCCTGGCCTGACATTTTTTTTTCTATCCATAGGCAGTGACTAGAAACTCTGTTTGCTTGGTTTATTTCCCTCCCTTATGCATTGAGAGAGCTGTACAGTGCAATAAAGAAGAGGGCTCTGGAGCCACATCGCCTGGGTTCAGGCCCACATCCCGCCTGTGGGCCCTTGAGCACACTGTGTAGTCTCTGTGCCTCATGGACTCCACCTCTAAGGTCGAGGCAGTCACAGCACCTTGTCATCGGATTTCCATGGGCTTAAACCAGTTAATGCATGTGAAGTACCTAGAGCAGTGCCTGCGCAAAAAAGTGCTCCACAAACATTAGCTTTTATTATTCTAAAACTGAAACATTCTTTAGTTCTCTTATACTTAAGGACCGTGGGATAACATAAGCGGTGGTTAAATGTGTGAGTTCTGGAGTGAGTGTTTGGCATCCAGCCTGGGCTCTGCCTATTGCTATGTGTATGGGCAAGTAATATCTACAAGTCTTAGTTTCCTCGTCTATAAAGTGGGGATAATAATAGTACCTACATGGTAAAGTATTTGTAAAGATTAAATGAGACTAATGTTTGTAAAGCACTTAACACAGTGCCTGGAGCAGAGAAAGCGTTCACTAAATGATAGTCATTGTCATTATTATAGTTATTAGTGGTGGTAATAATAGTATTCAAATTACCACCAGGTTCTGGAGTGCTCTGATCCCTTACAGACTACTTGAAGGAATACATAAAGGGCAAGAAGAAATTCTGTATATTGAGGGAGATAACACAGGGAACCATATTCAAAGTTTGAAGTTGTCCTCTCCCAAAGGAAAGAACTTCCACGGAGTTCCGTGAAGTTAATTTCCTCCCTCCCTCCCTTCCTCCCTCCCTTCCTTTCTTCCTTCTCCAAGAACATTTATTCATTGCTTTTAGAGAGAAGAAGGGAGAGAGAGAAACACTGATGTGAGAGAGAAGCATTGATCGGTTGCCTCCCATACATGCCCAGACCAGGACAGAACCATCAACCGAGGTAGGTACCCTGACTAAGAATTGAACCCACAACCCTTTGGTTATGGGACTATGCTCCAGCCAACTGAGCCACACCAGCCAGGGCCCGTGAAGTTAATTCTTTACCTTCTCCCTGGCCAATTGCCCCTTCCTCCCAGAGCTTATTCAAGCTCCCCTCCTCATGAAGGCTTCTCTTACAGCTCCAGACACCAGGCTCTCTCTTTCCCTGAACGTGTTGCCCTTGCATCTCTTTGGCTATGAAGTCAGAGGACTGATGTTGGTCCCGTCAAATCTCTTCTGTGGCTATGCTGCATTTCCCCAATAAGGTGCTTGCTTCTCAAAAGCAGAAACTGCAAAAAAAAAAAAAAAAAGTAGGTCTATGTGCTCCATGGACAGTAAAAGAACTGAATCCTGTCGAGGCTGTAAACTTTTCGTTTGTTGGGATTGAAGGGTCTGAGCTCTCCCTTGCATCCCATCCCCATTCTTTTTTCACCAAGCCCATGTCTATTTCTCAGTTCTTGGAACCCAGGAGCACTGTTATGTTCTGCTCTGGATCTCTGTGAACTTCCCAGGATGCCTGAGCCCCACTGAGTGGGAACAGCGCCACTGGCCAGGCTGGGCTGCTTTGACTGACTGGAAGAGAATTATCTGCTACTGCTCTAGGCCCCAATTTTGATCTAATTTCCTGCCTGTTTGGGTTCCCAGCGAGGTGGCCATTCTAGTGCTAAATGGGTCTTAATCAGTTTCCAACTGAGAGATCTGAGTCCCCATCCAACCTGAAAGCAGGACACATTAGGGTCTGTGCTGGGAGGAAGGAGAATGGCACCATCTTCTTGCTTTTCTTGTGGCTCTTCTTCAGGGTTGGGGATCCTCCTTAAATAACTTTCTGTATCTTGGTGTTCAACCATCACCTGTCTGGGAAGCAGATTATTAGAACCGTTTCTGTTCCTCTCGCCCCTGTTTTGTCCTCTGACCCACAGGGTTAGGCTTTGGGGACAGGTTTACATGGAGATACGTTGCTGGATGATGAGAGAGGCTTTGGGGCCACCAAAAGAGAGGACAACTGAGTGGGGAACACCTACATCAGGAATAAATCATCTTTCTATTATTTTTATTTTTTTATTGTATTGATTGTACTATTAGAGTGGTCCTGAATTTTCCCCCTTTGCCCTCTTTCACCAGCTCCCCTTACTCCCTCAGGCAATGCCCCCACCATTGTTCATGTCCATGGGTCATGTGTGTGAGTTCTTTGGCTACTCCATTTCCTAGACTGTACTTTACCTCCCCGTGGCTGTTCTGTAACTACCTACTCGTACTTTTTAATCCCCTCACCACTTCTCCCCTCCCCCATCCAATCTGGCAACCATCTGGTAACCAGCAGTTTTTCTCTCGCTGCTTTTAACAGTCTCTCTTTATCTTTAACCTTCGGCATTTTAATAATGATGTCTTAAAGTGGGCCTCTTTGCATCCATCGTGTTTGGGGCTCTCTGTGCTTCCTGGACTTGCATGTCTATTTCCTTCACCAAATTAAGATGTTTTATTATTTTTTTCCGGATAGATTTCCAATGTCTTGCTCTTTCTCTTCTCCTTCTGGCACCCCTATGATGCTAATGTTGGACCTCTTGAAGTTGTTTCAGAGGCTGCTTATACTATCCTCATTTTTTAAAAATTCTTTTTCCTTTTTGTTTTTCTGCGTGGTTGTTTTTTCCTTCCTTATGTTCCAAATCATTGATTTGATTCTCAGCTTCATCTACTCCACTGTTGTTTCCCTATAAATTGTTTTTTATTTCAATCAGTGTATCCTTCATACCTGACTGGATCTTTTTTATGCTGTAGAGGTCCTCACTAAATTCCTTGAGCATCCTTATAACCAGTGTTTTGAACTCTACATATGATATATTGCTTATCTCCATTTTGTTTAGCTCTTTTTCTAGAGTTTTGGTCTGTTCTTTCATTTGGGCCGTATTTCTTTGTCTCCTTGTTTCAGCCGCCTCCCTGTGTTTGTTTCTATTAGGTACAGTTGCTTTGATTCTGTGTCTTCATAGTGTGGCCTAACGTAGGAGGTGTCCTGTAAGGTCCAGTGACATCCCCTATCACCCAAGTTGGGTACTCAAGGTATATCCTTTGTGTGGGCTTAGTACACCCTCCTCTTGTAGTTGAGACTTGGTTGCTATTGGCAGGTCAATGGGAGGGATTTTCCCAGGCCAGTCAGCTGCGAGGACTGGCTATGACCACTGATCACCAACCTCTGCCCTCCATGGAGGATCAGCTATGCAGGGTCAGGGTGATGGTGCTCCAATGTGGTCAGTAGCTGTCCACTGGGTGTGCTGGCCTGGATTTCCTGGGTGATGCAGGCCAAGGTCATCCCCCATCTCTATTTTGCCCACGGGCCCCTGCCTGAGCTGTAAAGCAATCTGAAATGGCTGCTACTTGTGCTGGGCTTGGAGATTCCCAGGTGAAGCCAAGCTGTGAATCTAATCTGGCCTCTTGTACCAGGTCTGTGGCTCACAGAGGCCAGGTGGTTCTTGTTTGATAAGATTTAGGAAGTTGTGAAGTATGAGCCAAGACCAGCCATTCATATGGAAACACAGCTTGGGTGGGGCCTTAAGTTGGGCAGGGCAGAGTCTCTGGGGGTCTCCAAGGTAGGTCAAACAGTGTTAGCCAGGTTGATGGAGTCTCAGATGTGGCACCAGCTTACCAGCTCTGTTGGGAGAGGGTTTAGCAAAGGGACAATGGCCTTTGCTTGCCTTGATGCCAGATATTTCAGTTTCTCTTTGTATACTACGGATGCCTTTCAAGCTGTTACCCTGGTGCTGAAGCTCAGAGGGAGTGAGCCTGATTAGGTAAGTCCATGTGTGGGTTCTTTAAGAGGAACTGCCTGGGGCTCCAGAAGTTTCTTCCACTGACTCAATCCCTGATGGTTTTTGCAGCTAGAAGTTGTGGGGACTTATCTTCCTGGCACTGGAACCCTGGGCTGGAGGTCTGGTATGGGTCTGGGAGTCCTCATTTCCAAGATAAACCTTCTAAATCTTTTTACACCTCATGTGGGTGTGGGACCTGTTTGTTTCACATCTGGGACCCTCCTACCAGTCTGGATGGATGTGGTTTCTTTGATTCTGTAGTTGTCAGACTTCAATTCAACTCGATTTCTGAAAGTTTTGTTCTTTATTTTAGTTGTAATTTTGATGTGGTTGTGCAAAGAGGCAAGCCATGTCTGCCTATACCACCATCTTGTCTGGAAGTCCAGGAATAAATCATCTCAAACATCATGCAAGCACATGCAGGCCAAGGGCAACCAGTTGTATTAGGGATGATACAACTGAGGTCTGGTTGAGTCCCTGCTTATTGAAGGAGAGGTATTTTGGCCCAAATGTTATGTGGATTGCTCTATATATGGGCCCCTGGGTTTGGATGATATTTCTGATAGCCTTTGCTACCCTCTTTAGTAATATGTGTGAACCTTACATAGAACCTGAAGGGTTGGAGAGGAGGACCAAGAGCCCACTGAGGAAGTGAACAATGCCTTGCCACAGTCAGCAGCCAGCTAGCTTAGTCCCTGCAGGACAGAGATAAATAACCCCAGACTTTTATAGGGTCTCCCCCCAAGGCACCGTTGGAAAGCTGGCAGGACTATATTGAAGAGAGAATGAAGCTGTGAGTTTTTAATTTAAAGCAGCCTAGAGAATAAGTAGGTAGAAGAAGCTCTGAGACAGTCCTTTGGGGATTCAATAGAATATATCAAGAAGTACTGGCTCCCCACAGCAACAATTATCGAAAGGGACTCCTAACCCTCTGAAAGATGAATATAAACCTGTCGCCAGTGCAATACCAGAGTGCCTTGGGTGATATTTACAAACACCTTCAGAGCGGGGAAAGGAGCAAGGGTTCCTCACTCAACCTCTAGCTAGTTTCCTCTGCTTTTCCCTGTGCAGTAAAGGGCTAATAAGTCCCCCAGAATGGTGGCAAATTGTTACAGAACAGACCCGGGGAGGGGGTAAACGATATACTATTACTGAAAGGACCCCCCC
>PVJI01025290.1:0-20662 GCA_004026765.1 Micronycteris hirsuta | reverse complement strand
TTTTGATCTTGGGTAATGTAATTATGATGTGTCTTGGTGTGTTCCTCTTTGGGTCCAACTTCTTTGGGACTCTCTGAGCTTCCTGGACTTCCCAAAAGTCTATTTCCTTCACCAGCTTCGGGAAATTCTCCATCATTATGTGTTCAAATAAGTTTTCAATTCCTTGGATTTCTTCTTCTCCTTCTGGCAGCCCTATGATTCTCATGTTGGGCCGTTTACAGAAGTCCTGGAGGTTTCTGAGCCCCTCCTCCATTTTTTGAATTCTTGTTTCTTCATTCTTTTCTGGTTGGCTGTTTTTTTCTTTCTGCTGGTCCACTCTGTTGATTTGAGTCCCAGTTTCCTTCTTATCCCTATCGGTTCCCTGCAGATCTCTCCTCATTTGTTCAAGCAATTTCGATAATTTTTTGTCGAATTCTGTGAGCATCCTGATTACTAGGGTTTTAAACTTTGCATGTGATAGGTTGTCTAACTCTTAGTTGGTTAGTTCTGGAGCTTTGATCTGTTCCTTTCTTTGGGCCATTTTTTTCCCTCAGTGCGCCTGTTACTATAAGGAGGGTGGAGCCTTGGGGTTCACCTGGGCAGGGAAACTCACTGTAGTTGTCCTTTGACGTAGCCTGTGGGGGCGGGGCCTGAGAGCACAATGGCGCCTGCTCCACTCTTCGCCTCCTGCAAGCAATTCGAGCCCCTCTGCACTGGCTCCGGGGTCGCTCCGGGGTTGGTGGACGGGCTGCACAGCTCCAATCCCCTGTGGGTCTCCCCAACGAACTCTCCTATGAGGTCGGGAGTTCCTCCTGCCTCGGACTCCACCCCCACAGGTGCTCTCAATCTGCGCCAATGGAATGCGCCCTGCTTTCTCTCCCGGTTTGTCTGCACGTGAATGTGGACCTGCCCGGTCCACCAGTCTCGGCCCCTCTGGGTCCGGATGAGCCGGGCGCTGGCCGCGCTTTGGCCAGACACCCCCGACTCGGCGTGCTGCAGTCTGCTCACCAGCTCCCCGCGGAGTCACCAAGTGCTCTCCCTCCACCCTGCTCCTCCCGGCTCACCAGACTGGGTGAATGTATCTTCTTTAATTCCTTGGTTGTTGGACTTCCTCTCAGTTCAGTTTTCTGTCAGATCTGGCTGTTTTTGTTTAGGTAAATTTCTGGTTTTTTCCTTGTTTGGCTGTTCGAGGAGGCACAGCACGTTTACCTATGCCACCATCTTGCCAGAAGTCCCTTAACTTGTACTTCTTAATTCCTTCACCTTTTTGTCCCATCCCCATGACCCCCTCCCATCTGGCAACCATCAAAATGTTCTCTGTATCTATGGTTCTGTTTCTGTTCTGCTTGTTTGTTACTTTTTGCTTTTTAGATTCAATTGTTGATAGATGTATTTGTTGTCATATTTTAAAATATATTTTATTTATTTATTTTTAGAAAGAGGGAAAAGGAAGGAGAGAGAGAAGGAGAGAAACATCAATGTGTGGTTGCTTATCATGTGCCCCCTAGTGGGGACCTGGTCCACAACCCAGGCATGTGCCCTGACTGGGAATTGAACTGGTGACCCTTTGGTTCGCAGGCCCATGCTTAGTCCACTGAGCTATACCAGCCAGGGCTATTTGTTGTAATTTTACTGTTCATATTTTTTATATTCTTCTTCTTTTTAAAAAAGACCCTTTAGCATTTCATATAATACTGGTTTGGTGGTGATGAATTCCTTTAGCTTTTTCTTGTATGAGAAGCTGTTTATCTGTTCCTTTATTCTAAATGATAACTTTGCTGGGTAGAGTTATCTTGGTTGTAGGAAAACTTTTCATCACTTTGAATATTTCTTGCCAATCCCTTCTAGCCTTCAGATTCTTTTGAGAAGTCAGCTGACAGTCAACTGGGGGCTCCCTTGTCGGTAACTACCTGCTTTTCTCTTGCTGCTTTTAAGAATCTGTTTGTTTTTAACCTTTGGCATTTTAATTATGATGTGTCTTGGGGTGGACCTCTTTGAGCTCATCTTGTTTGGGACTCTGCTTCCTGGACTTGTATGCATATTTCCTTCTCCAAGTTAGGGAAGTTTTCTCTCATTATTTGTTTAAATAGGTTTTCAATTTCCTGCTCTCTCTCTTCTCCTTCCTAGCACCCCTATGATGTGAATGTTGGTACACTTGAAGTTTTCCCAGAGACTCCTTACATTATCCTCATTTTTTTGGATTCGTTTTTCTTCCTGAAATTCTGTTTGGTTATTTTTTGCTTCCTTATATTCCAAATCACTGAATTTATCATCAGTTTTATCTACTCTAGTGTTGATTCCCTGTAACTTTTTTTTATTTTAATTAGTGTATCCTTCATTTCTGGTTCTTTTTTGTGGATTCCATGCCCTTTTTTATGGTGTTAAAGTTCTAAGTTCACTGAGCATCCTTATAACTGTTTAAAATTTTTATAGTGTTTTAAGCTCTACGTCTAGCAGATTGCTTGTCTCCATTTTGTTTAGTTCTTTCCCTGGAGTTTTGTTCCTTTCTTTCATTTGGGCCATGTTTTTTTGTCTCCTCATTTTGGCAGCCTCGCTGTGTTTGTTTCTATGTATTAGGCAGAGCTGCTACAGCTCCCAGGCTTGGTAGTATGGCCTAATGTAGCAGGTGTCCTGTAGAGTCCAGTGGCATGACCTCCCCTATTACCAAAGTGCTCAAGGTGTGCCCACTGTATGGGCTATGTACACCCTCCTGTTGTAGTTGAGCCTTCATTGCTCTTGGAACATCCAAGGTCAGCCACCGCCTGTGTTCTGTCTGGGGTCACACAGCATAAGTTACAAAGCGACCCAAAGATGGCTACTACTTTTGCTGGGCTTGGAAGTGCCCAGGCAAGGCCTAACTGTGACCAAGGCTGGCTGCTGCTAGTACCAGACATGGGGCCACTTAGGAAGAGATACAGGACTCACTGAAGCCAAATGCTACTTGTTTGAGATAATTTAAGAAAATCTGAAATGTAGGCCAAGACAAGCCATTCACAAGGAAAACCCACGGGAAACAGGTTGGGTGTGCCTGAATGTTGGGTGGGACAGGGTCTCAGGGAATCACCACCATGGGGCAAACAGTGTGAGCCAGGCTGATGAGTGTCAGATATGGTGCCCACCTGCCGGCTCTGTAACTCTGTCGGGGGAGGGCTCAGAAAAGGAATAATGGCCTTGGCCAGTACTTCTGTCTAGTAGAAAGCTGCCCCCCATCTCTTGCCCTGATTCCAGACAATGCAGTTTCCCCTCATATGTCTCTGGTGCCTTTCAAGCTGCTGCCTCCAGGCTGGAGCTAAGAGGAAATGAGTCCGAGTAAGTCTGTGTGTGGGCCCTTTAAAAGGAACTGCCAGGGATTCCAGCAGTTTCTGTCTTCCACAGCCTCAATCCTGCTGGTTTCTGCATCCAGAAGTTGCGGAGACTTATCTTCCTGGCCCTGAAACCCTGGGCTGAGGGACCTCATGTGGGGCTGAGACCCCTCGCTCCTGAGATATCCCTTCCAATTTTTAATCTGCCACATTTTTATCTATGGCAATGGAACCAGCTCATACGTGTCTCTGCCTCTCCTACCAGTCTCAATGTAGTTTGTTCTTTATTTCTGTAGTTCAGCTTGATTTCTGATGGTTCTGAATGATGGTTGTTGTATAGTTTAGTTGTAATTTTATGTAGTTGTGAGAGAAGGTGAGCTGTGTTTGCATACACTGCCATCTTGACCAGAAATCTGGACTATTTTCTTGCCCCCGGAAGAGCAATTGCTTATCTCTTAGGAATGACTGTTTAAGCCAGGCCCTGTTTAGGTGGAGAGCCAGGGACTCTGACCCATGGGGAAATCAGGTAGCCTCCTCATTATGTTTCCATATTCAAATGTTTAGAAATTGCTTTCTTACTTTTCTTAATAATTTTTTAAACTGATTATTTATGTTCTGAGTTCTTAATGACAATAAGGGTTCCAAAAAGCTCATCACTGGAGCACTAGGCATTTACTACTCTATATGTCCAGGGGCTCTTAAGAGTTTAACAAAAAAAAAAAAGACAACCTTGATGATCACCATAGCCCTTAGGGCAAAGACCATCTCTATTCATTCTACTCTAAACAGTTCATGTGTCTAAAATTATTAATGAGTAAATATTACTAGAAAAATATTTTTGGAAGAAGTTTAATACACATCTAATGAGTTTTTTTTAATTTCATCATTCTTTAAACACATCCTTTCCCTTCTCTCCCTCATATCTATCAACAGCGTCCTCCCCTGCTAGCGCCACAACTCCTGCAACTGCCACCACAACTCCTGCAACTGCCACCACAACTCCTGCAACTGCCACCACCACAACTCCTGCAACTGCCACCACAACTCCTGCAACTGCCACCACAACTCCTGCAACTGCCACCACCACAACTCCTGCAACTGCCACCACAACTCCTACAACTGCCACCACAACTCCTGCAACTGCCACCACAACTCCTGCAACTGCCACCACCACAACTCCTGCAACTGCCACCACAACTCCTGCAACTGCCACCACCACAACTCCTGCAACTGCCACCACAACTCCTGCAACTGCCACCACCACAACTTCTGCAACTACCACCACAACTCCTGCAACTGCCACCACCACAACTTCTGCAACTACCACCACAACTCCTACAACTGCCACCACCACAACTTCTGCAACTACCACCACAACTCCTACAACTGCCACCACCACAACTTCTGCAGCTACCACCAACACGACATCCGTGCCTGCTACCCCGACAGCTCCTACAACACTCATACAAGGTAATTCCCCAGGGACTGTCCCTTCAGTGATTCCAGCAGTGTCACTTCACCAAAGACTAGCAACCCAAACGCTGATACCACAAGTAAGAGTGACTCCTACAAAATACCTCACTAAGGAGTCAGGTTTGTGGAGGGTGGTAGGCAAATATGCTCTGCTGGAATAGGGAAGCAGGTATAAAGAGATGAAAGGTTTCCTGGGATATGCTCCCTTGGAATTAAAAAAATCTGAGTAGTCTTTTGGCTAGCAGTGTTGTCAGAGACCCTAAAAAATTACCCACAGTTCCATGCTGTTCTCCTTTCTTTACTAACCATCCTACCTGAAGCTTTTTGCTTGATGTGAAATATTTTTATGAACCTGGACTTTCTAAAAGCTTTTTCTCTAGTTGCCCTTTCCCTGGGAGATTTTTGGAAATAGCTTCAGTTTCTCTGTGAAAGTGAGGTCCAAATAAGCACCAACTCTTCAGCCCCACTGGTCTAGCTCCTTTACCTAAGGAAAGAGTCAATTCTACCCTGACTCCTTATCAGATGTTATCAAAAAATAGAACAAGTTATGATGGTGGCTGATCATTCTAATTGGGAGTTTGAGCCAATGTGTGGAATTTGAGCCTGAGGGCTAAAAAGTCAAACGACAGCAGTGCTCAAGCAGTCCTCGACATGACCAGGGTCATTGTCTAAAGGACGGGTATTCTGGGGATGCTAAGAGTTGACCTCAAGCCAAAATTATTGAAAGAGAAACCACTTGACTCATTTCCCAACGCTTGGTCTAGAATAGAGGTCAGCAAACTTCACTGATAAAGGCAAACTAGTGCGCACGTCAGGTTTCGGGGTCTGCCACGGGGTCTCTCTTGCGGCTGCTCCGCCCTGCAACTTTGCCATAGAAGCAGCTATAGTCAATATATGAATTAATGAGCCTGGTTGTGTTAACAATAAAACTTAATTTATTAAAAAAAAAAAACCCAGAAGGTTGGCCAGATTTGGCTCCTAAGTTGTAGTTCGTCAACCCCTAGTCTAAAAGAATCCTTAAACCTAGGCTTGAAGGGTCTGGATAAACCCTGTTATTCCCACAAAGGGAAACAGAGGCCCAGCAAGAGCCACAACTTTCCCAAGGTCAAAGAGCAAGTTGGGTCTTCCTACACTTAGATCTTTTGTCTTCCCCAATGTCCTGAGATAGATCTAAAAAAATAGATGACTAAGTAAAAAATGGATCCAGAGCCTGTATCTAAGACCTCGTTCACAGTTTTTCACGTTTGGAGGGGCCACTCTGAAGGCTAGGTCAAGTGGGACACAGCTAGCTACACAGTCAGCTCTTCTGGGGCCAGGGAAGGGAGCTCTTCTAAGTCATTTCTGCTTCCCCAGACCTTCGCTGTGCTCTGGCCCTATCACTAACTGTGGGGAATGGGCAAACCACTTTTCTCTGGGCTTCAATTTACTCATCTGTACTAAGGTGTGACTGAAATAACCAGCCACCAAAACCTTCCAGCTGTAACATACAGTGACTTCATTCCTGGTCCACCAAACAAGCCATGTCAGTCCTTTATTGCCAGAGAGAAGGCATCCAAGCAGTGACTTGTCTGCTGCATCCAAAGTGGAACTTCACTCAGTTTCTTGTCTAGGTTTCCCAAATCATCCTTGCAATGTGATTGAGGCTTTTAAAAAAAGCCATTTATTTCACTTAGGATATTGGCTTACATCTTGTCAGAGGGTACCCTTACTATTAACTCACGAGATACTACTGCACTATGCCTCCTTTTGTCCCAGGCAGCATTTTTTAAAACTCTTTAAAAGAAATTTTAAAAATAGACTTCATGTTTCAGAGCAGGCCGAGAGTCACAGCAAAATTGAGAGGAAGTACAGAGATTTCCCATATGTCCCAAATACTACATATGCACAGCCTCCCTCATTATCAACGTCCCAGCCAGAGAGCGGTAGGTTTGTTACAAGTGATGGACCTACAGTGACTCGTCATAAGCACCCAAAGTCCACAGTTTACATTGGGCTTCACTGGTGGTGCTTGTACATACTATGAGTTTTGAAAAATGCATATCCCATCTTTATAGTACCACATAGATTATTTTCACCATCCTAAAAGTCTTCTGTGCTCCACCATTTCATACTTTTCTCCCTCCAATTCCTGCCAACCACTGATATTTTAGCTGCCTATAGTTGTGCCTGTTCCAGCATATCATGTAGTTGGAATCACACAGTATGTAGCTTTTCAGGTTGACTTCTTTCACTTAGTAATGTGCATTTAAGTTTCCTTCATGTCCTTTCATGGTTTGATTATAATTTAGCTCTGAAAAGCACATTTCTTTTTTTTTATCTCTGAGTAATAGTCCACAGTTTGGATCTACCACAGTTTATCCATTCCTTCACCTACTGAAGGACATCTCAGTTGCTTCCAAGTTTTTGGCACTTATGAATAAAGCTGCTACAAGTATTAGTGTGCAGGTTTTTGAGGGGGCATACATTTTTAACTCCTTTGGGTAAGTGCCAAGGAGTTCACACGCTAGATGATGTGGTAAGAATATGTTTAGTTTTATAAGAAATCCCCAAACTGCCTTCCAAAGTGGCTGTACCATTCTGAATTCCCACAGCAATGCTGCTCCACATTCTCATCAGCACTATTTTGTTTTATATTTTTAAATAAAAATAAGTTAGACCTATTGTTGTGGGGAAAGAAGCTTAAACAGGGTAAAAATAGGTACGGTAAAAATAGGTGCGGTAAATCTAAATCTTACCCCCATCCTCAATCCCGAGGACCCAGATTTCCAGTTTCCCTCCCCAGAGGGAAGTTCTATGGCCAGTTTCTTGCTTCTCCCTCCATAGGTAATCCTTACAAATATAAACATATATATTTGTGTTTTTGTATATTCCCCTTTTAATCACAAAAACAGCATGTTATATACATTGTGTCTTATATGTAGATTTTTTTTTAAATCTAGTTCTACCTATAGGTTTATAAGCAGTCAGACAGCTCTGAAGGTTCCCAGACACTTAATTTATTCAGAAATCAAGGCTCAGAATCAATTCATTTGAAAGAGATGAAGAACATGGCCAGCCAGGATCATCATTTGGCCACCAACCTTTCTTCCTTGAACCCCATCTGATCTCTGGAGATAGAAAAGACGCTGCACCCATCCTGGTCTGTGAGTCCCAGTCAGTGGTGTAGAAACAATTGCAATGTTATTCTCGCCACTTATTCAAGTCATCCACTCAGAAAGCCAGAGAGTGGAGTGTCATTTCATCACCTACTCTTAGAATTTTCAGTGACTTAATCCACATTCTCCCCTTAACATCCCTTTCCTTTCATTATGGATCTTTATATCCTATATGCTAACATGGTATAACAGAACATAGCATCAAGTCTCTTTTGGGAGCCTCCTGCCTATTCCTCCCTATAAGACAGGTATATACACCTTCCTTAAAAATATGATGCTTTCTATAAAATAGTTGTAGGAACCCTTATCTAGTTCTAGAAGATCAGACATCAAGGTTCTAGAAGGTCCTTGAGGCCCAAACACTCCTGACTCCTTGGATTAGAAGACTACTCTGAACAAACCCTTCCCGCCAACCTCTGACCTTTACTGTATCCAAGCACTTGTTCCTGAATTTCAGCAACAAACTCCCTAGATACGTAAGAAAAGGTGTACTTGTTTCTAGCTTTTCTAAGGGTACGCCCTGAAATAATACAACCAAGGAATAGAAAGTGCCCAGGAGGTGGGCATGAGAATTTAAAAGTATGTTTCTGGGTGTTATTTGTTGTTCTGCGGATTTTTCATTTCTTTCTGCTCCATCTTAGGTCCTTGCCAAGAAGATTCCTGTAGCGGTGGCTCTTCCTGTATTAATCTGAATAATACACATTTTTGCCTGTGTTTGGATGGGTATTACTATAATTCTTCCAGCTGCAAAAAAGGTGAGTTACAAAGGATGTACCCTGCAGAGCTGCATCTCATACCTAAAGTGGAATAGAAAACTTAAACTAATGGCCACAAGAGCTTGTGGAATACTAGAGAGAGAGGAAAATTTGGAGGCAACAAAGGCCAGCAAAGTAGAACAACGGCTCCTGCCTTTGTCTCAGTGGAACCAAGTGTGAGCGGAAATGAACCCAGTCAGGTGTGGGAGCTAGACCTAAAGTTCCCTTCGCCTCGCCTGCTCAAGGGAACGGTGTCCTGAGAACAAAACAAGTATAATGGACCCTAAAAAAGTATAAAAGACTGCACAAAGTAGTCCTGTTACCCAGGCCACTGGTGCAGAAGAAGGCGATGTGCCTGAGGCCACATGCTCAGACAAGCCCGTGAACCTGGTCTTCAGGGTTTGGTCACAGAATACCAATACCTTCTGGGTTCTCTGTCATAGGATCTGCTGTCTCCACTATAGCAAACCCCATTTATAGAGACTCAAGAGTCACTCAGGTCTAGAGATGGACTTCAGGAGCAAAGTGCCATAAATTTGACATAACACTTTTTTCATTAGGTCAGCTATGTGCTATGAAGGTCCAAGGCTGTTTCCTGTGTAATAAATGTTTATCTGTTTCGTGAATGAGAAATATCCCCCTTTCCAGAGCAGATCAATTGTACAGAAAACAAATGCATAGCATTTGCCTCAGGGATTAGAGATATTTCAAAAGCCAAAAGGATGTTCTTACTTTTATTACTAATAATCTCATTTCTGGGAATCCTCTCTAAGTAAATGACCCCAAATATAGAAAGTCTTGGGTATGGAGATGTTCACTGTGACCTTTTTTGCCCCCTTTTAAATAATTAAAAATGCTCAAAACAAAAAATGACTACATCAATGAAGGGAACATATATTTCAGAGGATATTATGCAGTTTTAAAAAATAATAGTTATAAAGACCAGGTAATGATTTGGAAAAATTATTGTTATTTAATAATTAGTAAAGAAGATTTATGATATAAACTTGGAATTATAATGATATAAACCCTGCACAGGGAAAAAAAGGAGCTGGGAGAAATATAGGTTTCCCTATCTATCTGAAAGTAGGTCATTCTAATGAAATCTTTTGTAAACCGAAGTGGCATACAATGAAGAAGCAATTGCTTTGGGGCACATCTTGCTAACGGATGCACAAAATAAGTCGCAATAAAGCACAGATGCTCACAGACACAGTTCACAGCCGTGGTGGCTGGCTGCCGGGACGCTGAGTGCTGGAACCGGCAGGCTCCTCCCGCTGCTCAGGGTGTGCACTGCCCCTAGAGCAGTTCGCTGCAAAGCAAACACTGAACGCTATTCTCGATTTTCACCTTTTTTCATACAAGCAAGAATTCTCTTAAGATTCCTGTTGGTTGGTGAAAACAAGTCCTACCGTAGGTCTTTCATAAAAGCACAGAGGCATAAAGTGAACTTTTTGAAAAGTGGGGGATACCTCGTACCAAAGTGTTAGGGAGAGTGGGATTTGGGGTAACATTTATCATATATCATCCACTATATATATTATATATGATATATAGAATGTATTATCATTTATCATCTAGGCTTCCTGGAGTATCATCATATAATGTTTAGAATTTTTTAAAAGTATGGTTTAAATAAAATGAAAATGATCCTCTTTACATTAAACATTACAGAAAGATTCCGCTTGAATTTCAGGAAAGGTATTCCCTGGAATAATTCAAGTAAAGACACCAGACACATCTGGCCTGGAAAATCAGAATTCTATAAAATATGAAAACTTATATGAGGACGTTACGAAATTTGTAAGTATTTTCCAACCTTCCTTCCTGTATAAGTGTTCTTCATTCTAACACTCAGTCAGAGAGCATAAAGCTGACATTCCGGTGGTTCACACTGGCACAGCTGTTCCATTGTTCAAACAGCGAAATGTACTCTTATTGATTGGTAAACAGCAGCTGGCCTGAGCCCCTTGGGTACCCTCGGGCCACCTCATGACCCTGCACCTCTCTAAGTGATGTCTGGCTCAGCAGAGTGCCATGCCAGACTTGTCGTTACATAAGCTATTAGAATATTTTTAATGGACCGGTAAATATAATGATTTTTTAAAAAGATTTTATTTATTTTTAGAGAGAGGGGAAGGGAGGGAGGAAGAGGGGAAGTGAAACCATCAATGTGTGGTTGCCTCTCGCGCACCCCCTACTGGGGACCTGGCCCGAAACCCAGGCATGTGCCCTGACTGGGAATCAAACCAGCAACCCTTTGGTTCGCAGGCCCGCACTCAATCCACTGAGCCACACCAGCCAGGCATAATGATGTGTTAAAATGGATTCTTTCCACAGAATTGAAAAGTTTTAAAGATGTTCCTTTTTTTCTTTTTACATTCCGATTTGCACACATTTCTATACTAGTATGACTTTTTTAATGCCTGAAAGAGCAACTCCATCTGAATTAACATCTGTTCCTTTTTTCCCTGTTGTCAAAAATGTCACATCGTACAATAGCTTCTTTTCATTTTGGTTATTGCGAGCAGCTGTGTCAACAGGCGATCGCCATTCTAGAACCACAGCTGGTGGCCCTGGAAAGGCTTGTGGAGGGCATCCAGCCAGTGTTTCTCAAAGCTTCGTAAGACTTCAGAAACTAAGGTCTTATTTGATGACAATGTCTCAAATAAGTGTTGTTCATATAATTTCAATTCGGAATTATGTCATCACAAAAGAGTTTCATTATTAGAAATGATAAAATGTAAAAAGTGATTATCCAAACAATTTTGCAGATTGTACAGAGAAAACCAGTGCTCATGACAGAACAGCCAGTACCCAGCCTGCGGGCTGGCCAGGCCCCTTTGCCATACCTCCTGTGCACCATAGGCCGGCTGTCCGCAACCTCTCCTCTCATCCTGGATCTACATTCCTATTTGCCTGCTTGGATGAGAATCAGTACATTGAAGACAGCAACATCAATATGTTCCTATTTCCAGGGAGCCCCTTGATTTTCTCGTGTGACTTTACTGGGCACTGGCCACCGTGGCCACTGCACTTCCCAAACTTGCTTTGGGTATGAATGTCCAAAAGGCCCCTCCAGCTCCAGGCCTATGCCCTGGTCTTCAGAGACCAGTTTAGAGACTTGATCTCAGTCAAGTCTTTATGGTCCCCAAGGTGCCAGGGAGTGGATAAAGCGTTCTTATCATTTCCAAGAGGCTGTTAATCCAAAACGGGTATGCTAGAACTCCCTTGCAGCTTCTAGAGATAAGAAAATAGAGACAATTGATTCTCTTCAGGGTCCTCTTAGCAGACCTTGTAGCTAGGGCTGCCCCAGCGCAGACCCTGAGAAGCCTCCCAGGGTGCATTTTCTACCCAGCGGTCTCCAAATGGATAGCCCCTGATTTGCAGTCTCCCTGTTGCCTGCTGTGCCTGGCATTCTATGTGTGATATTTCTAATTCTCAAAATAGCCCTGTGGGGGAGATAATACTATGGTGCCTATTTTGTGGGTCAGGTGGCCAAGGGTCAGAAAAGTTAAGTAACTGACCGAAGGCCACCTAGCTGATGAGGGATGAAGTTGGGATTTGAACCCAGAGCTGCCTTCTCCTCACTTGCTGGCTCTGCTGTGCAGTGAAGGCCAGGTAGGCCTGTTTGGATAGTGCCTGCCTTCTTGTCCTACCACAGAGCCCTTCACACCTGGAGGTGTGCGTCCCAGCATCCTCAGAGGGTGACCTGGAAGAGAAAAACAGAACACTTTCTCCTATGCCAAGTGCTAATTACACAATCTCTTCTTTGGGATTCAGAAAATTAAATGGGCAATGATTAGCAGGAGAGCTGAAGGGACCTTGGAGGTCGTCCAGTTAACTTATTTCTACATGGATTTCCAATTCCCTGATGATTTACAGAAATACCAGCTATTCCTAATATTTAAAAGAATTAAAAGGAATGTAGACATATTCTGGATAAAGGCTGCCCAGACTAACTAGAACATCAAATTTATTTGAATTTGACTAGAATAAATTATTTAACATTTTTTAAGTATATTTTATTGATTATGCTATTACAGTTTTCCAAATTTTCCCCCTTTATCCCCACTTTACCCTGCACCCTCAACTCTCCAGCACTTCCCCCCTCCTTTAGTTCATATCCATGGGTTGTACATATAAGTTTTTGAATTCCCTCTTTCCTATACCATTTTTTGTCTCTCCCTATTTTATGCCTACCAGTTATGCTTCTTATTCCCTATACCTTTTCCCCCATTCCTTCCCTCCCCCTCCCCACTGAAAACTCTCCATGTGATGTCCATTTCTGTGATTCTGTTCCTGTTCTTGTTGTTTGCTTAGTTTTTGTTTTCGTTGTTTTTCTTTTAGGTTCATTTGTTGATAGTTGTGACTTTGTTGTCATTTTACTGTTCATAGTTTTTTTTTTAATTTTCTTCAATTTCTTAGATAAGTCCCTTTAACATTTCATGCAATAAGGGCTTGGTGATGATGAACTCCTTTAACTTGACCTTATCTGGCAAGCACTTTATCTGCCCTTCCATTCTAAATGATAGCTTTGCTGGGTAGAGTAATCTTGGGTATATGTCCTTGCCTTTCCTGGCTTGGAATACTTCTTTCCAGCCCCTTCTTGCCTGTAAGGTTTTGTTTGAGAAATCAGCTGATAGTCTTATGGGAACTCCTTTGTAGGTAACTCTCTCTTTTCCTCTCGCTGCTTTTAAGATTCTCTCTTTATCTTTAATCTTGGGTAACTTAATGATGATGTGCCTTGGTGTGTTCTTCTTTGGGTCCAACTTCTTTGGGGCTCTCTGGGCTTCCTGGACTTCCTGGAAGTCTATGTCCTTCGCCAGATTGGGGAAGTTCTCCTTCATTATTTGTTCAAATAAGTTTTCAATTTCTTGCTCTTGTTCTTCTCCTTCTGGCACCCGTATAACTCAGATATTGGAACATGTAAAGTTGTCCCAGAGGTTCCTAAGCCTCTCTTCACTTTTTTTGAATTCTTGTTTCTTCATTCTGTTCCAGTTGGATGTTTATTTCTTCTTTTTGTTCCAAATAGTTGCTTTGAGTCCTGGTTTCCTTCCTGTTACTGTTGGTTCCCTAAATATTTTGCTTTATTTCACTTTGAGTATCTTTCATTTGCTCTTTTATTTTCTGACCAAGCTCAATCAGTTCTGTGAGCATTTTGATTACCAGAGCTTTGAACTCTCATCAGATAGGTTGGCTATCTCATCACTTAGCTCTCTTTCTGGAGTTTTGCTCTGTTCTTTCATTTGGGCCATATTTCTTTGTCTCAGCACACCTGTTAAGTTGAAAGGGGGCAGGGCCTTGGTGTTCACCCAGGCAGGGTAACCCTGGGTGAACACCAAGGGTGAACCCTGCTGTGTGTTGTGGCGCTGTCTGTGGGGCAGGGGTCAGAGACGGAAACATGCAACTCGCCTGCTCATCTCTAGCGCACTTCAATGAACCCTCGTGTGAGACTGGGAGTTTCTCCCTCTATGGCAACCACCATAGTCCACAGTCAGCTCTGAGTCTCAGCTTCCCATTCAGTGAGCCCCGCCTGCACAGTCCACCTCCTCCCCTCAGCTTCTCTCCAACTGCCTGTCTTACCGGTCTGGTTGTTCTGTTTGACTGCTTCTTTAATTCCTTGGTTGTTGGAGTTCCATTCAGTTTGATTTTCTGGCACTTCTGGTTGTTTATTGATTTTAGATTGGTTGTTATCCTTTCAGTTGTGCGAGGAAATGAAGGGTTTCTACCTATACCTCCATCTTGGCTGGAGCTCTATTTAACATATTTTTAAATTATATTGATTGCCATAATCTTTTAAAACGTGGGGTTCCCATGGGGAGGAAAGTTTTAAAAAGTCATGGATCATAAAAGGTTTTCATCAACCTAGTTCAACCCTCATATAATAAATATGGAGAATGGGACCCAAAAATGGGAAGACATGTCCAAGTTCACGTGTTTCACATTTAATTTACTCAATATTCAGTCAACCAGTATTGAACTTTTCGTAGGGATTGCCCTCTGCTGAGTGCTGTCAGGTAGCAGTGGAGGAGGCTATGTCATAAGAAAGAGAAAGCAAACCCAATTCTTGACATCAATGAACTTACGTTCTTACTGGGACCCTCAGCCCACCTCTACCTTATCCTCAGCTTTATCTCTAGCTGCTTCTCTACAAGTATCTAGAGTTGCCTCTGTTCTTAGAACACAACTCAAGCCTGATAAGATCCACATTTTGGCTCACAAAGCCATCTCATTGTATACACACTGTAGCCCTACATGGTAGGAATTACTGCTATTTCAAGTTTCCAATGAGAAAAGTAAAGTTCAAAGAAGTTAAATTATGCAACTTATGGAACACAGTTTCCTTAAACCTCCATGGTAGATCATATCTCTCTATGGCACTTACCTGAGTCAACCACATGCTGCAGTTACTATTTGACCCCAGGGCTGGGCCAACCCATCTTTGCAATTTCTAAGTCCCCTTGTATAATTGCACTGGAGGCAATTAAAGAAGTGTTCCTTGGGTACCTTGATGCATGCATGACACAGGCATGTAGATAAGTCTAACAAATATGCAAAACTTTACCTTGACTTTAAGAAGACAAACTTAGTAAGTTAGTCACCTTAATTTTTAAGAGTATAATCATTGATTTGTCTACTTTAGGTTTTCATCTTTTTCTTAGGTAACCCTGACTTATATTAAATTCTTACTGTTTTACAGCAAAAATGACTGAAAGGTGATAGCATGTCAAGAATAAATAATTTGCTGTGATGAAACATGTATATTTATATACAGGAGTTTAGAAATGTATTTATGTTAAAACCTAAATACACTGTCACACCCCCCCCCCTTTGTAGTCGTTATTAAATCTGTTCTTCTCTTCCACAGTTTAAAGCTATATTTAGAAATTCTGAGTATGGACAGACTGTAATTCAGCAAGTAAGGTAAGTTTGCTATGGACTGATGGGGTACTTTGGAGTCAGGTGTGCATTTGCTTAACTTTTCATCTTCTCTTGAGTTCCCCGTGCAGCACTATGGCCCTCGGGGGGAAGTCACAAGTCAGGAAGAAGTGGTTAGTCTGATGTCATACCGACCTTTGTATGTGGATGGGCAGAGTGTAGCCTGAGGACAGCAAGACACTGCCTGTGACTGGCTATTCAGCAATGTGCACACATGGTCCAGTGCCTCACCTGGATCAGTCTGATTGGTTTGATCTCTTGGCTGCAAACCACACCTGACCAAACCCTTGAATGTGCATTCCAGGGGGCCAGGAAGGGAATGAGTGGCTCATGGTCATCTCTTCCCTCATATGGGAGGAATGAGGGAGTTAACACCCAAATCTCACACGTGGCTACAAAAGGGCCAGTAGTGAGCTCTTGCTGCAGTAAGAACAAGCATTCATTAAGCATATCATTGTACAATGGACCAGTGTTAAATGCTATGTAGGGACCCAGAGTGGCGAAGGATTCTCAAGAAGGCAGCGATTTTATTTCAGCTTTCACTGAAGCACATGGACATACAAGTGCCACAGCCTGAGGAAAGAATTCTCTAGTCTAAGATGAATGAAGTTCTGTAGAAAAAGCAGCCCTGATGTATTCATATTTTATGGTTTTACTGTTGCATTTATCTTTATAAGCTTTGTCAAATTCTTTGTAGAATAAGATACAGGGTATATTTATACTTATAAATTCAGAGAAGGCCTCCTGAAGGTGGTGAGTTTTGAGTTTGATAGCAAGTGGAGTGCAAGTGTGATTGGCAGCCAGGACCCAGCAGGCAGACTGATGAGAGGCACAGCACCACGTGGCAAAGAGCAGGCAGCAGACAGAGGCTGGGCCCCAACTCAAAGGCTCTGAAGCTGAAGATTCACAGCAGACGACTGCTGGAGGGCAAGGCATTGCTCAGGGCACGCAGTTTGGTGTGGTGGACAACAGGGAGTCCGTGCTTGGAGTGCCACTGTGTAACACAGGAACGGTGAGGTGCGATGGCTTCGGCCAAACCTGTACTCGAATCCTGGCCTTAGCACGTTCTCACTGCATGAATGGGCAGCTGTTTTCACCCCTCTGAACATCTCTGTACCTGGGGTAATCTGATCAACTCTCCTGGAATTTTGGGAAAAATAAATGAGATAACATTTGAAAGATCCCCTGCACAAAATGCCTGGCACGTATGTGATTTCAACATGTGTTAGTTCCCATCTATTTCCCTTCCAGAACATGGGCCCTGCAAGTGTGATGGACAGCTGGTCCCACAGGGTCATTTAGGGGGTTCCCTGAAATCGTGGTTCTCCTTTTGTTCCCACGGGGTTACTAAAAGAGAGCCAGGGGTGTTCGGAGGCCAGCTTTTACCTTGAGCTCGGTGTCCTAGTCAGGAACTACTTCCAACACGGGGCTGTGGCAGGGTGAATGGACCTTAGTCTCAGCTAGGAAGACACGCCTTAGGCTCCAGTCCAATGTTCTCACCTTCGAATCCCCAAGATCTTTGTGTATGGCACAAATATTGGAATTGGAAAGAATCTCAGTATTTCTCTCTCAAATCTCTCTTTGGACAGAGGCAGAAACTCAGGCTCAGGAAAGCTGTGACTGACTGGCTTTGGGCCACAAAAGGTTGTGGCAACCTCTGGTCCCTTAACTCCAAGTCTAGTGCTCTGGCCATTGTAGCACGCCTTTTTGTGTCATTTGAGTTCACAGTGGCGCTCCTGAAGTCAGGAGCACAATGTCTTGCCTCCTAAACTGGAGTGTAAGCTAATAGATTCTTTGAAAGGATGAATTATGGATGGCATTTCTTTCCTGTCCCCACTATAAATGTGTACCACAGATTTCTGGTCATTTTTTTAACTGATAAAGAATAATTTGTATCAAGGATGCCTTTTCACTGCCATCTACCTTCTCTGCCCCCTCCAAATCTATCATAAATTAATCATGGAAGGCAATTTAAAAGAAAATCTGAAGTCACTTGGTTTTTTGGACTCCCTTTTTTTGTTTGTTTCTTTGTCTTTTAAAAATTATTAAGTTGAGGAAATCTTCTATTTCTAGTTTAGGGAGAGTTTTTATCATGAATTAATGCTGGATTTTTCAAATGCTTTTTCTGTGTCTATTGATAAGATCATGTAAGTTTTCTTTTTTAGCCTGTGATGTGATTGATTAAAATAATTAATTTTCTTTTTCTTTTTTTAAACTTTTATTGTCTTTTTTCCATTACCACTTAGTCCCCTTATATCTCCCTCCCCCACCACAATCACCACCCTGTGGTCCATGTCCACGAGTCCTTTTTCCTTTTTGCTCAAACCTTCCACCCCTAACCGCCCTGCACTGCCCCTCAGCTGTCATCCTGCTCTATATCTACGAGTCTTTCTCTATTTTGCCTGTTAGTTCAGTTTGTTCATTAGATTCCATATATGCACAAAATCAAATGGTATTTGTCTTTCTCTGACTGACTTATTTCACTCAGCATAATGTCCTCCAGGTCCATCCATACCATTGCAAAGGGTAAGATTTTCTTCTTTTTTATAGCTGAATAGTATTCCATTGTGTAAATGTCCCTTAGTTGTTTCATCCACTCATCTACTGGTGGGCACTTGGGCTTCTTCCATCTGCTGGTGATTGAAAACAATGCTGCAATGAACATAGGGGTGCTTATGTTCTTTCAAAGTAGTGTTTTGGGCTCCTTCAGGTATATTCCCAGAAGTGGGATCCCTGGGTCAAAAGGCAGATCCATGTTTAATTTTTTGAGGGATCTCTATACTGCTTTCCACAGTGGCTGCACCAGTCTGCATTACCACCATGCAAGTGCTGGTAAGGATGTGGAGAAAGGAGAACAGTGCGAAAGAGTTCTCCTTTCTCCACATCCTCACCAGCACTTGTTTTTGTTTGTTTATTTGTTTTGTTTTTGATTTATTGACAGTAGCCATTCTGACAGGTGTGAGGTGATATCTCATTGTGATTTTAATTTTCATTTCTCTGACCATTAGGGACATTGAGCATCTTTTCGTGTGTCTATCGGTCATTTGTATGTCCTCTTTGGAGAAGTGTCTATTCAGGTCCTTTGCCCAGTTTTTTTTTTTTTAAGATTTTATTTATTTATTTTTAGAGAGAGGGGAAGGGAAGGAGAAAGAGAAGGAGAGAAACATCAATGTGTGGTTGCCTCTCACACACCCCCAACCCAGGCATGTGCCCTGACTGGGAATTGAACTAGCGACCCTTTGGTTCATAGCCCACACTCAATCTACTGAGCTACACCAGCCAGGACCCCAGTTTTTAATTAGATTGTTTGGAGGGGGGTCTTGGAGGGGTTTTTTGGTGTTGAGTTTTATATGGACTCCTTTCTGAAGTGATCATTCCTAAAAATGGAATTTGGTTAATGTTTTAGATTGTGCTGATTGTTCTGAAGAACCAATATAGCTGTAAACATTTTCCAAGTAGGCTGGCTATGTTTTCGAGCTTCTGTATTTATTCAAAAGTCAAAGTGGAGTAGAAAGAAAAAGCTGCACAGGAAAAGTATATCCAGAGTATTAAAAATAGACGGCCACAAAATAGATAGGGAGGGAGTTTTTAAAAGTCCTTTTCTTTCTTTCTCAGTGACTGTGTTACTTGATTCCTTTAGGGCAATGAAAGGTTTAGAACTTGGCCCAGCTGTTATTAGGGCTCCAAACTGCAGTGCTGATTAGAGAGAGAAAGTCTTACAGCGTCTTGTTCATAGCAGACACTCAGTATTTTGTGATATGATTTGATATAACATGCTCATGTTTCCCACAGCCTCATCCCTCCTTGTTCCAGTTCTCCTCTGGGTCATACATATCCAGGCCCAATCCCTTACCCACTTTGCCTGCTGACTTCCTGGCCCTTCCTAGGAGGGTCCCAGACAGTGCATGTTTGCTTACCACACTCTGTGTGCACAGGGAAGAACACACACTCCTCTCTCTCCAAGTACAATTCTGAGGCTGAACAGCCCAGCAATAGACTTACTCTTGATTTTCTACAGAAAATGACAAGTTACTATTTCAGATGTTATTTGTTCTATTTCTGGTTAGTTCTAGGCTCCTAGATCCTAAAAATGAGAGTTCACAATTGTCCTCCAACAGGACATTGTTTCAGCCATAGATTTCCTCTGAGAACACATTGAATAGAGATCTCTGAACCTATAAATTGCCATGTTATTGCAACCCCAGTCCTCCATACCGGGCCCCCAATTGTGGATATATCTGTGAATCAGGGTTGGAACTGGGAAATTTGGGAGTGTTGGAGGTTCAAAGACCAATTTGTTGATGCTTGAATTTAGTTCATCAAGTGATGAATTCATTTCATTTTTAGAAAACCTCTTCCAGCAAGATCTCAAGTGCGTGCTGGTGAAGCGCTTGTGGATATAACAATAGTAAACCTTTTTGCAAAAGATACAGATGAAAATGAGACGACCATATCTACTGCAATTCATGATGCATTTTCAAACGGCTCAATCATTACAAACTACACTAGTAAGTACTAACTAATTTTATTCAAAGTTTACCTAACTACCTACCTACCTTTGTGTAAACGTTTTCATCATATGTAAGAAGTGGGCAAGAAGAACTGGATAACTGAATCTACAGGTGTCTCCAAGTTTCTTTTTTACCTGTCCATCTTTCACCCTGTCTTCTCTCACTTGGCTTCTACTCCTTTCCAGCCACCTCCCAAGTCATCACACTGACCGGTTTGTTCCTCTGTTTGGAAGGTAGTCTTGTACAAATAGCCTCTGGACAGGAAAAGATGAAGCAAGGTGAAACAAGAGGACTTCATCCCAAGTTATAGCTTTCTAAATGACTGATTTTACCTATGCTGCTCTCCCTTTAGGCAGACACACAAGCCCACAGCATAACTGTAATCGTTCACTTCTGCTGTGTTACAGACCACCCCAAAACTTAGTGGCCTATTTATGTATTGCAATGCCATTATTCGGTGGGTCAGAATTTGGACAGGGCTCAGCGGGGCAGTTCTGCTGAACTAGGCCAGGCTTGGCTGATCTCTGCTGGGCTCATTTAAGCAA
>PVJI01025289.1:0-20679 GCA_004026765.1 Micronycteris hirsuta | reverse complement strand
TTGCTGCTTGTAAGATTCTTTCCTTATTCTTGACCTTGGGTAATGTAATTATGATGTGCCTTGGTGTGTTCCTCTTTGGGTCCCACTTCTTTGGGGTTCTCTGAGCTTCTTGGATTTCCAGGAAGCCTATTTCCTTTGTCAGATCTGGGAAGTTTTCCTTCATTATCTGTTCAAAAATATGTTCAATTTCTTGGTGTTCCTCTTGTCCTTCTGGCAGCCCTACGATCCGGATATTGGGTCGTTTACAAATGTCTCTGAGGTTCCTGAGACTCTCCTCATTTTTTTGAATTCTTGTTTCTTCCTTCTGCTCCACCCCATTGGTTTGAGATCCAACCTCCTTTTTTTTCCTGTTGGTTCCCTGTAAATCTTCTTTCATTATCCTTATGGTATTCTTCATCTGTTCAACTATTTGCGTCCACCTATCTTCCAGTTTTGTTAGCATTTTGATTACAAGCATTTTAAATTGCGCATCTGATAGGTTGACTATGTCGTCATCCGTTAGTTGTAATTTGTACTGATCTTTCATTTTGGCCATTTTCGTTCTTTTTATCTCAGTGCACTTGTCAGCTGGCAGGTGCCTGCGACCTGGGTCGCTTTTTGGATGATGTTGCCTCTGGGGGCGGGGGCTGGGAGGAAGCAATGATGACCTCCGATCACCGAGGGCTCCCGTCACTCCTCCGCTCCCCAGTTTCCCACCGCCTTTTCTGCCAGACTCGGTTCTGCTGGCTCAGCCCTGGCCTCTCTCCGGCAGCGTCACTGGCTTGCGGGATTCCCTAGTTGTTTGGGGCCACGCCCTGTTCAGGCACTGGCGGCGTGAGTCCCTCCGTGAGAGCTGCCTCTCACTCTGTTCCTCCGCCCGGTACTGCCCCGCTTACCGGCCTGGATGTTCGTCTTCTCCTACCTCCTGGGTGTTGGACTTCCCTTCAGTTCGATTCTGTCCGTTCTGGTTGTTTAATTTTTCGCTACTGCGTTCGTTGTTTAGACACTCTGGATGTGCGAGCAGCGAGTGAGTCCACCTATGCCGCCATCTTGGCGGAAGTCCCAGACCAACTTTCATGATAGCCTTGGTTACACCAACTGTGTATACATATTTAAATGATTCTGGGCAAGTTTTTTTTGTCTGCGTTTTGAACTTTGTGTAAATGGAATTATATGGCATATATTCTGTTTTTAAACATTGTTTTTATTGTTGACACTATTATAGGTGTCCCCAGCCCCCCCCTCCTTTGCCCACCTCTTCCCAGCTCCTGCCCCCAACCCCCTCACTTCCCGCTGGCAATCACCACAATCACCAGTCTGTGTCCATGGGATATGCATATATGCTCTGTGGCTAATCTCTTCAACTTCTTTCATCCAGTCCCTCCCTCCCCAC
Source organism: Micronycteris hirsuta (assembly GCA_004026765.1). Taxonomy (NCBI): domain Eukaryota; kingdom Metazoa; phylum Chordata; class Mammalia; order Chiroptera; family Phyllostomidae; genus Micronycteris; species Micronycteris hirsuta. The sequence continues at coordinate 19,307 of PVJI01025289.1, read as the reverse complement.
TTCCTGCTGACAGCTGTCAGTCTGTTCCTTGTTTCCAGGCCTCTTTCTATTTTGTTCATCAGTTTATTTTGTTTATTAGATTCCACATATAAGGAAGATCATATGACATTTGTCTTTCTCTGACAGGCTTATTCCATTCAGCATAATACTCTCCAGGTTCACCCAGGCTGTTGTAAAAGGTAAGATTTCCTTCTTTTTTATAGCCATGAGTTATTCCACTGTGTAAATATACCACAGCTTTTTAATTTACTCACCTACTGATGGGCACTTCCATTTCCTTGTTCTACTTTATAAAATAGTAAGAAATTTAACCATGAGATCACAAGATAGTATGAGAAGAAAGCTTAAAGAACTTTCACTCATTCATTCAACACCTTTTTATGAGCACTGCCTATTTTCTTTTTTTTTTTACCAAAATAAATTTAAAATTTACACAGCAGTTTATAACCATCTTTAGCGGCAATGATTCCAGCATTACAGATATGGGCTCATCCAAAAGAACTCAGAATAAACAATATATGCAGAATGGTGACAGGTGGAGTGGCAGACAGAGGAAGAGCTTGAGACTAATCAGTGTGACCTCAGGGAGGCAACTGAATCCTCTATGCTTCAGTGTCCTCTGAAATGAGAGGCGGATTGGTAACTTGAGAGGCTCCTTCTCACTATAATTCTGAGGATCACAACAGAAATTATTGCTGATAGTTATCCCAGTATAAAAGGAAAGACTGACACTCTGGGTCCTCCCAGTGGTATGAAATTTTCTGAAATTCTTTCTTGTTTTTAGCTGTTCTGAATGTATGTAATTATCATTGTGTAATGGGCCAGTGCTCTGAAAGCTTCTAGGCACTTGGTGAATGCAAGGAATATTTATTGAAAGATCACACAACTTTAGAATATAAACACACTCTATGATAAGTTTCTACATTTCTAAGCTCCAGTCTCTACTTTGAATTTCTTTTATAGACAAAAGGGGACATCAGCTAATTGAAGGAACGTAAGATATAATTAAAAATTAGTCAAAGCCAACCTGCATAGACATCCATCCATCTCTTGAATTTTAGAAGTTAAGTTACCTTTAGGAATTCATGATAAAGCTAATGCCTTCCTGAACTGACAATATTTGGTTCTTCAACAGTTCTTACATGTTAACTTGATAATTTTATCAATATCCAGAACTATATAGCCAGTCAGTTGTGGGGACACAACAGAACAAAGTAATAGTAACAGCTGACATTTATTTCTTACTTTTGCCAGGTACTGTTCTAAGATTTTCACATATATTAACTCATTTAACCCTCACAGTGATCCTCAGGTAGGTACTGTCAATTATTCCTGTTTCATGGGTTAGGATATCAAGCCACAGAGAGGGTAAACGACTTGCCTAATATCACCTTGACTGTAATCGGCAGAGCTCTGTTTTGAGCCTATGCAGTCTGTTTTTAAAGCCCAGGCTTATGTCCTCAATAGCATACCTACCTCCCAACATAACTACTGATTGGCCGTATCTATACTGATTTACACTAGTAGCTGGTCACCAAGTGTTTTCACCCAGCATAAGAGCCAAGCACTGCTGAGCTGGAGCAAGGCCAACTCTATCTTTTAGGCTTAGTAGGCCAGGGCCTAAAGCCCACGATACTTTTAGGGGCCCAAGAAAATGTTTTAATTTTTCTTAAATCAGAAGAAATATATGAATATAATGTAGCTTGGATCATATTTGTATTTATACTGGCATAGTTTTTATTTATAATTTATATATTTTAAAATGTGCCCAGAGACATCATTATGTGGCTCGACTGGAGGGCAGAGCAGAAGTACACGCAGATGGGTGTGGACAGAGCTGCTGCTCTGAGGTCCTTCTGGAGGCTCCTGGTGCGGCCCCCTTCCTCTCTCTGCAGGTTGGTGCCAGGCGAGTGGCTGCAGAGCCCATCTTAGGCAAAGCTGCTCAATTCACTGTCCGACATTTGGCTTCTCTCAGAAAACCCCTGACCCTTTCCTGCCTTTGCCACCAGGTGGGTGCAGGCTGTCCCCCTTCTCTCATGCCCTGTACTGAGGCAAGCTTGCTAACGTGTTTCACTACTGGCCTGTAGGTAGGTTTGGTCTGGCCTGTGCAATTTTTGACAAATAAGAGTTAGTTGCCAACATTAACAAAATTGAGAGATTTCCCATAAAAAGCTGGATTCTTGGCTTCTCTTGAAGAATAAAAAGTCTTGGTAGCATCAGGTCCATGTTGCATGGCTCCGGTTGGCAGGGGCTGAGCAAAGCTATTTGCTTCAGTCCCCTCCTAGCCCTGCTTGTCCCTGTAAATGTGAGAATTTTGACCTTTGTGTAAGGTATAAGTGACAGCTTAAAATATGTCTCCTCAAAATTCTTGCAGGTTCACAGAGAAAGAAGGAAACTGGAGATTATACAGTTTATACTAATGGAATTGCAGGCTTCAACCAGTAGAAGACCTGGAGGAAGTCAGAGCTTCTGCATATTGTGTTAAGTAAGGCCTTTTTGCCTACTTTGTATGTGAGCATGGCTTGACCTGAGTCTTCACAGGAATGGGGTAACCTGGGCAGCCTGGCTGTCCAGGGATAAAGGTAGGTGGAAGCTGAGGCAGGAGAACCCTCTAGAAGCTGATTTGCACCCACCCCCACGCACCCCTCCCTGCCCCCCTGCCACTTCCCTTCAAGTGCTTTATGCTGCTGAAACTGGGTGAAATATGAACTGAATAGAGAATTCCTATACCTTTTATTTTAAATTTATTATTTTTTAACAGAAGCTTTTTTATCTTTTCATTTGAATTGAATTTTAATTCAATTAAAATACATCATAGGGTAAAAATAAGGACAAGTTTATATTATTCAGGGATTACAGGCTACTTTTCTAAAGTGTATATAGTCCTTTTTATATTGTTGCAGTCACTATGCATTCTATATTTTGTTATTTTCATTGAAAATTTTGTCTTTCCACATGCTAATATAGTCCATGTGCTCATGATGTTATGATGTCACAGTATTCTACCTTTTATTTTTTATCATAATGTTTTCCTTTTTATTGCATTTTTTGGGGTGACATTGGTTAATAAAATTGTATAGGTTTCAAGTGTGCAATTCTACAATACATTGTCTGTATATTGTGTATTCACCACCCCAAGTCAAGTCTCCTTTTATCACCACTTACTCCCTTTACCCTCTGCTACCTCCCTCACCACCCTTTCCCTGTGGTAATCACCATACTGTTGTCTATGTCTATGAGTTTTTTATCCTTAACCCCTTCACTTTTTCACCCAGCCCTGCAACCAACCTCGCCTCTGACAGCTGCCAGTCTGATCTCTCTACATATGAGTCTGTTTCTACTTTGTTTGTTAAATGGGACTACATTAAACTAAAAAGCTTTTACACAGCAAACGAAACCATCAATAAGATAAAAAGACAGCCCACTGAATGGGAGAACATATCAGATAAATATCTAATAAGGGGTTCATATCCAAAATTTATAAAGAACTTATACAACTCAATGCCAAAAAACAAACAATCTAATTACAAATGGGCAAAGGGCCTGAATAGATACTTCTCCAAAGAGGACATGCAGATGACCCATAGGCACATGAAAAGATGCTCAATATCACTAATCATAAGAGAGATGCAAATTAAAACCACAACGAGGTATCACCTCACACCTGTCAGAATGACTACCATCAATAAATCAACAAACAACAAGTGTTGTCAACAATGTGGAGGAAAGAGAACCCTAGTGCAGTATTGGTGGGAATGCAGACTGGTGCAGCCACTGTGGAAAGCAGTCTGGAGTTACCCCCCAAAATTAAAAATGGAACTGCCTTAAGACCCAATGATTCCGCTTCTGGGAATATACCCGAAGAAACCCGAAACACTGATTTGATAGAATATATGTGCCCCTGTGTTCATTGTAGAGTTATTTACAATAGCCAAGATTTGGGAGCAGCCCAAGTGTCCATCAGTAGATGAGTGGATAAAAAAGCTGTGGTACATTTACACAATGGAATACTAAGTGGCTATAAAAAAAGAAGGAAATGTTATTATTTTGAAAGATAGGACTTCAAAGGACTGTTCAGTTTCATTGGGCAACTATCTGCAAGGCCATCAGGCACCCAAAGGTAAAAAGAATTTTACTTCAGCTTCTCGTTGGAAACCTTTCTATTTAGGATTTTAAATTCTCTCCATAACCACGCAGGCTTTATAAACTTTGCGTATGTTTTTATTGGCACACATGTGAGCTTTCCATGTGGGCAAAACATTGTTGTTGCCCAGCCAGCCTTGACATTGGTAACAGCAAAGGAATGTGTCCTCTTGCTTTTATAAGGACTCCTCAGATTTATTAGCATTGGTGGTTGTCGGCCCACGAAGGTGTGCACATTGCTCGTGTTTGGTTCTACCACATTGATAGTGTTTCTCTAGAGAGTTTGTAGTTACCTGCACTCAGTGCTTAAAGTAAATATGGGAGATATCGGGTTAGATAGCTAGTTACTGAATAGAGGGTGAACAAAATCAGATTTTCGTGACTGTGCTGCTGAGCTTACCATTCTTTCTGGAAAGAAGAATGTGACCTTGCACTGAAAGCCCTTTTTGCCTACAGGAAAATGAGGGCTTTATAGATACAATATGATCATTTTATTTCTTACTCATTTCAATGCCTGACAGCCCAGAAATTCTTCTTTGTTAATATTTATTGTTCACATACTGCTTGAGTTATGGCTTGTATATATATATGGAACTCAAATGATGCTCAAGATGTAGAAGGCATTGTTCTTGTCCTCAATGAATTTGGTCTAATTGGTGAGTCAAGACTAAAGAAAGAGCAATGGGCCTTATATACTGATTATATATATATACATATAAAATCAGGAGAGATAGATAGATAGCTAGAGGGAGAGAGAGAGAGAGAGACATCAAATTTTTGTTCCTCTTATTTGTGTATTCATTGATTAATTCTTATATGTTCCCTGACCAGGGACTGAACCTGAGACCTTGGTATATCAGGATGATGGTGTAACACACTGAGCTACCGAGGCAGGGCTATACTGCTATATATTAAGCACTAAATTGGGTGGCGATATACATGACTTAGTGCAACAGCTGTTCAAGAGAGGAGATAGTCTGGTTTGTGTTGGGCCACTCCAAGTAGTCTAATGTGGGTCTTGGGCTAGACTTCAAGGGTTGAGAGTGAGGGCATGGAGTATGGTATAATGGGTGGAGGTCACTGGAGTTCAGAAGGTGGACACTGAGTTTTCCAGCAACAGAGTTTAGGCCAGAGTGATGTAGGCATAGGGGAGGCACAGGATAGGGAGCTTCTCCTTTATCCTACAGGTAATGCCAGCTGTTGTTTTGCTTTTTGTTTTTTGTTTTTTTTGCAAGGGAGAAAAAGGCATGATGAAAGAACTGCTCTAGGAAGATTAATCTGGAAGCTTAGAGTAAAGCGATTAGAGCAATGGAAGCTGCAAGCGGCTGAAAGGCCAGTTAGGAGGCTTTTGAGTTGTCCAAGCACTGTGTGAGTGGAGCCTGAATTCAGGTGAGAGGAGCGAGAGGCAGGGAGGGTGATTTTAGAGAATCATCCTTAGAAAAGATAACTGAATATAGCTGGATCAAGGAAAGGGTGGGAGGAGTAAAAGACAACTGCATTTTAGGGCAGTTTCCAACTCGGAAGGGAATAAGAGCTGAAAGATGTGCCCTGCCCTTCATCCGCCTTGCCCACTCCCCCAGTCACACAGATCTCCTGGCTGTTCTTGGAACAAGAAGCATAATGCCACCTCGAGTCCTTTACACTTGCCAGTTCCACTATCCTCAACATTCTTCTCCCAATATCTACCTGGCTTGCTTCTTCACTTTCAGACCTACTTGTCCTTCTCCACGTATTTATACTACCTTTGTAAATATTGGCATTTTCAACCAATACACTAAATATGAGTGTACTGCTCTCCCCCCAAGTTCTTGCGGGTGCACAGAGAGAGAGGGATTAAGCTGTAGAGATTGTTAAAGTGTGCTTCATTAGAGTAGCTGTCCCTGACTAGTCCATCCCTGTCTTTCCCCTCACCCTGCTTGGTTTTTCATCATAGCAACTTTCCTCAACTGACAGTATATTGTGTATTTAGTTATTCGTTTGGTTCTTTTCTTTTTTCTTACAAGAATGTAAGGGTATGCGGGCAGAGGCTATCTTATTTTTAACTCTGCACCTAGTACCTTACCTGGCACATAGTAGGTTTTTAATAAATATATGTTAATTAAATGAACGAAACAGGGAAATTCAAAAAGTAGCTAATTTGGGGAAAGGAGGAGGAAGATGATGAGCTAGTTTTAAACATGGACATCCTAGAAGAGACACGTGATTGGCAGGATTTTTAGACTAGTATACAGCTCAGCACCTTCATAGGTCTACCTTCTTCATAAGCATCATAGTTGACTGTTCCAGGATAGCCCCTTCTCTGTGTGGTTATCACAGTATTGTCCGCCTTACTGGTCAGGTTAGGAGTCTATTTCCCCCCTGTGAGACTTATCTGTTCTCTGGGAGAGAGAAGGAAAGTCAGCTTTGGAATAGGCAGTGTACCTGGAACCTGTTGAATCTCTAAGGGGACAACCTAGGAACCATAATTTTTCCCTTAAGCTGCCCGTCAAATAAATATTTGATACTTTCTAGAAACTCCAAATCTAGTTATTTGGATGATATACTACAAACATTTTGAACTATAATTGATGTAGCCTGTAATAATCCAAATGAGACCAAAAACAAAAACAAGGCACACCTGTAACTCATTTGTTTCCACTGTTTCAATTGCTCCATTTCCACTTTTGCCAGGAGCATATTAGGATCACCTGCCAAACTGACTTATGATTTAATGAAGTATCTCATGCACATTCATTTGGTTCTCTAAAATAATCCCTATAAGAAAACACATTTCTCCTTTTCAAATGCAGTGCAGTCTTTCTTGATACAAACAACTTTCTAACATCACTACTGACTGTATTGAAATGAATGAATACATTATAAAGCAGTTTATCTTTATTGCTGCCTGAAGTGATCCATAGAGGGTGTAATTGCCAGCTGTGTATCCTAGGCACATAATCCCATTACTGGGCTCTTATGGAGCCATCAGTCCTATAGATGGTCCTCTGCTCGACAAACCAACCATCAAATTCCAAACTTGCCTTAATGGCAAGTGCCATCTTCAGGTCAGGTCACCCCAGCCTGAATGCAACAGATGTTAGCAGAAGCCAGGGGTGCCTGGGCTGTTCTTAGAGTCTTCTCAAAGAGCCCATCATCATGCCTCTGAGAACCTGAGGTTATAGCTTTTGATCAAGGGGTCCCTCCAGGATGACAATGACCTATGTTTCCTGGGACTATTGCTAAACACTCTTACCAGGAAGTAAACCTAATTTTAATTCCCTAGCCATATTTGTGTCAGAGCAGAGGCCAGCCACCATTCAGAAGTGGGGAGGTAAGGAGTTTAATACTGTTCTGGACTTTGTGTGTGGGCTGTGGGGTGATTCAGTTTTCCCCTGCATCTTTAAATATCATGTAGTTTATCAACTAGAGATTAGTAGAGTAGTAGGGTGGGGATAGTTACAAATACTGCCCTGCCAGCATGCTAATATACTCTGGGTTTACACTTGACTGTGAATTTCTGTGGAATCCCAGAAATTTAGAGGTAACTTTGTCCCAATTTCTCAGTCCATAGGTGAGGGTTGAGAACTCCCATTACTGAGGCCTCCTGAGTATCTAGTACAGTTAGGAGCTTTTCATTCATTCTCTCAGTTGACTGATGTGAAAACCAATGATACCTTTGTTCCGGCACAAAGGAAATATCCCAGTCTTGAGGGAAAAAGCATTTTGGTTGAAGAGGAGAGGGTGAGAGGAGTAACTGCGGGCAGAGCAGAGGATGGTACGCACGACTATGTTTGCTGTCAGGAAGACTCAGGTGATCGGGTGGTGCGAGGGTGATCTAAAAGAGGAAGGTTGCCCAGGACACACTGAAAACACTTTTGTGTCTCAGAGGAAGACAATGGAAGTGCCACTCCAAGCCAGTTCCTGGGCTCCCTTTGCGACAATATTCCAGGTTTCAGATGTGTCCTCTTGATATGTTTGGTTGATTGGAATATAGAGATGTGTATTTGAGAAGGCCACAAGGAGTGAAAATGTTGCTGTTATTATTTAATGGTAACAGTAGTCATCGCTTTTCAAAAGCTTAATATGTGCTAAAACTGCTATTTATGTGATCCATCTTATATAAATTAATTTTTACAGAAACATTGGGGGTTGATATTCCTATCCTTATTTTAGGGAGACATTTCTTGGCCAAATTCTCACAGCAAGTGGCAGGTCTGGGTTGACTTCCCAGGCTTGTTTGGCTCCACGTTTCTATGACAGAATCCCTAGTAAGCATTTGAATCACTACTCATAAAACACGGATTCAATGTCCTCATCCCCCATTTCTATGCTGTTCAAGCCAGTTCAAAGCATAACAGCACTGGGCACAGCAGTGCGGAGCACAAAAGCAGTGAGCACGTCAGCGTCTGGCATGGTGGCACCGAGCAGGATGGCAGTAGAATGGCCAATAGCAATAAGATAAGCTGCCCCTTCAGCTGCTTCCAAAGTCGTGGTGTCAGGTAAACCTTCACATGTATCAGCCTTGCTAATTCCTGGGGTACTTTTCCCTGTTTCCAGATGTCCAGTAACAGCTATGGTCTGTCATTGAATGGGATGCCCACCCCTTATCAAGCCCTTTATAGATGGTAAAATGCAACAAGAAAAAATATATAGTTAGGCAATATTAGGATAAAGAAAGAATCTTGAGACGTGGTAGAAAGGAAAGCTGAGAGGTTGTTTGTTTATGTATAATATCTATTTATTGTGTCTTCATCATCATTCCTCATTTACTACAGAAAATCTAGCTCTCTTGGTATATAACTGGAAAGCATGCAGTGGGGAAAATGTGGCTGTTTATAGCCCTCTCTGGCCTCGAACATGTTACCGAAGTCATTTGGGTTTCTGTTACTTCCTGTATGAAATGGATGTCATAGGTAAATACAGAAATAGTACGTTCTTCACTGAGCTACATCACATCACCACCTTCTTATATAGATGAAAGTCTGTTACCATATGGCTCATTCTTTCATTATTAACATTTCTAACAGAACATTCTTTAGAATCACTGAATATTAGTCAGAGGGGAGATAATGAATGAAAAAATCTTTCCACTGTAAAGATTCATTTAAATACAAAAGTCCTTAAAAAATCTCATGGTAGAGAAAGAAACATCCAAATCCCCATGCTGCATCCAGAGTCTATTTTCTGTTTGTTCTGTTCTCAGTGGGGAGAACAGCAGATTACTGTCCTAGGTATGGGCCTTTTATATACTTGAAAACCATTGCTAGCTATATTGGTAACCCTCTGGCCTTTAAACAGATTTAACTTGGTTCTTTTAACCTGTCCTGGTCTTTATTTCTCAAAGCTCTAACCACTTCTGTGGCTTTCTTTTGAACTGACTCCAGTCCCTCTGTCTCTCCCATTATTTGCAGACCTCAGAACTAGACCCAGCACTCCGGGAGCATCTGCCCAGGTTCGAGTGGCTGTAGAGAGATGGGAACAGAGAGGCACGTGGTGACAGCAGCAACTTGTTAGTGGACCAACAAGATGGCAAATAGGAGAGGGGCAGACAGTCTTTGTAGAACAGTTAGAAGTCAGACTTTTCCCCACCATATCATTTTAATTACAGTTTCCCAAAGAATGGCACATGTATCATGAAACATTTCCTCACAAAGCACTTAAAATTTTTTAAAAATTAATTTTAGAAGGAGAGAGGAAAGGAGAGAGAGAGAGAAACATAGATTTGTTGTTCCACTTATCAATGCATTCATTGATTACTTCTTGTATGTGCCCTTACTGGAGGTTGAACCTACAACCTTGGTGTATCAGGATGATGCTCTAGCCAACTAAGCTACCCTGCCAGGGCTCATAAAGCATTTAACAAGGCTTTGCCATGGGTCCAGCACTTCTGCTGGAATTCAGGAAACTGCCCATTCTTTGTTGTCTCTGGACAGAATCCTGCCTGTGGGCTGAATTCATTTTGTTCACATAGTTAAAAATGTTTTAATTAGTTACTGACATTTTAAAATTAAGAGAATTTACCTCTGAATTATTTTGATTTCCAGCTTCTTTCAAACTCTGAAGATTGGGGAATATTAGGCTCTCATTTCCTGGGGCCATGTGCTGGAACTGAGTAGTAACTCCCCTGTATGGATGGGGAACTACTCCCCCCATTTCTCCTAGGTAACCATCCTGCCCATTGTTATGAACTGAATTGTGTCCCCCTGAATTCATATTTTGAAGCCCTAATCTCCAATGTGACTATTTGGAGATAGGGCATTTAAAGAGATAATTAAGGTTAACTGAGGTCGTAAGGGTGGAGCCCTAACCCCTTAGGACTGATGTCCTTATAAGAGGAGGAGGAGACACCAGAGAGCTCTCTCTCTGCATGTGTACACAGAGAAAAGGAAAGGCCATGTGAAGACGCAGGGAGAAGACAGCCATCTGCAAACCAGGAACAGAGGCTTTACCAGAAACCCACCCTGATGGTACCTTGATCATCATGCCTTGAATATCATGCCATAGAGTTTGGTTTAATTCTAGAGTGAACGAGGAGCACCCAGGGGTATGGAGGAGGGAACTGAGTAGATGAAAGATATGTTTTAATTGACTAATTAAATGAGTATTTATTGGGAACATCCAATGTGGACAATATGTTTTAATTAAGTAATTAAACAAATATTTATCGGGAACATCCAAGGTGGACAGGATAGAACTAAGTCTCTGCCCTCATGGACCTGACAGAGATAAGCAATTAGACATAGAACAATGTCAGGGAATGATGAGTGCTATGAAGAAAAATAAAGCAGTGTAAGGGAATAGGGTGTAATATGGCAGGTGCTGGTGTTTAGGAAAGGTGTGATAGTAGGGCATAACCCTGAATAAAGTGAGAGAGTGGATTATTGGGTATCTGGGAGAATATAATTCTAGACCCAGGGAACCACAGGTGCAAAGGCCCTGACACAGGAGCACAGTCGTGTTCAAGGAGCAACATAGAGGCCAGTGCCAGGAGAAAGCAGTGGGGAGAGTTAGGGGCAGTGAGGATGAGGCAGTCAGGAGTTGGGAAGAAAGGAACTCCAGTACAGTGTGAAGGGCTGATGAGGGACTAGGACTGGAGCAGGAGACTCCTAGGAGCCTGTAGTGATGATGAGGAACAATGGAGTTGGAATTGGAGAGTCATACACAGGAGAAGGATGCATTTTGGACCAGTACACAAATAAAATCTTCAAGGCTGGCTTTGGGAAACACAGGGCTTTGTGGACATGATGAGATGGGATACCTACCTCCCAATCTCTGGATCATTTGTGTGCTATGGCAGCTGTCAGAGGAGAATCAAGTTCTATTTCTCCCAGAGTTCAGACCAGTCTGTAACTGTCCCAAGGCAGGGTGAAGGAACAGACAGCGTCCACCTGCTTCCACAGCTCAGAATCCCCGGGGCAGTCTCCAGGGGGCATCGGGGAGAGCAACAGTGTTCTTTCTTCTAAAAAGTACAACACTAACACTTAACACTATAGACCTCTGGCATATGCCTCCCAATCTTCTGGTTGTCTAGCCCTAGAATGAAATGACTTATTCTAACACGAGGAGATAAAAAGAGTTGAAAGGCAATGCAGGGGTTGGGGAGGAGTAATGCAGGACAGAATGTGAATTGACTTGGTATAGTTTCTCTTCGGGATTTTCCTTTTAAGCTTTAGTGAGGAGGTAAATAGTCTTTTAAGAGCCTTGTAAAGCTCTGCCTCCAGAGTGCTTGGCCAGGGAGCATGGCTATCGCCTTTGGCATTCTTCTGTAATAATATTTCACCCTCGTTGTTTTTCCTTTCCTTCTTGCTTGGGGAGCACTATGAGTTCCTTAGGAAAGAATGCTGTGCTTTCCCTGTTGGCCCCCCTGTGGGGCATACATTCAAAATATATCAAGTATCATATGTTGACTAAATGTCTGTAGTGAGAGTGCCCTCTTTTGGTACTCTCAGCTTGTCTACCACTGCCAGTCCCTGACAATACTATGCTTTTAATGTTAGTTATCCTCTTCATTAAATTAATAGGCAAAGGAGAACTAAAGGTATTGTTGTTGGGGGTAAATTAATTTCACTCAGTGTTTGTAGAACCTTCTTCCTCAGGCCTAACCTTATTTGGCCATGGTCTCTGAATCTTCTGACTTAGTCTTTCTTGGGGATTTACACTTAACCTTTGACTAATCTAGAAAAAAGATACAAATGGCAGCAATTGAAAGTGTGGAAGGGGTGTTGATACAGCCCATTTGATCACTTACATTCTTCTGTTTCTGTGCTACTTATTGAATGCTCACTTAGGTTTTGAATGCATGAGGGCCATTGTCCTAGGCTCGATGATCCTAAATGAGTAAGATATAGTCCTTGTCTTTGCTGAGCTTAGAATGTGGTGGGAAAGATGGATACATAAACAGAAAATTATGACAACAGGTGACAAGTAACTGAGGTGTGAATAATAAAGTTGGTGGTCAGAGGGAGATAGAAATTAATATTTTTGGTTATTCAAGCCCGAAAGTGAAAAGAATGAATGCCTCCCTGAAGAGAATGAATTCCTCCTGACAGGTGCATCTATCTGTGTACTGGACTTCAAGATTGTATATACACGCCATGATGAGTGTAACATAGTTCTGTTTACTAACCCCACTTAGTGGTTCTAGATCTCAAAGGGATACTTAAGAATATCAGTTTTCTTGTAATTTTTTTCTTCTATGTTCAAGGAAAGTTTTTTTTCTATTATAATTTAAACTTTTGGAAAGACTCTATACCCTAGCTTCAACTAATTAAATATCACTTTTAGTTACAAAATACCAATGTACAATAAAAAAGATTTGTGTGAATTTTGCTAGAAATCATAGATTTGATAGAAATGTTTTTCCTTCCTTCAAAGGGAGAGTCATATTTAATGAGACTCTCCTGAAATCATTCCCCATAAGAGAGAGGTTCCCCACCCCCGCCCCGGGCTCTTGTAACCTTTATTCATTGGCTCTCACCCATGATCTTGTATATGTGTAGCTCTGAATGTTTCCTAGGGTCCCAGTGACCCATAACCTTTCATTTTGTTTTATTTGGAAAATTTATTAATGTGACTTAATGTGTTTTTTTCTTATGCTCTAAATCTTCTACATAAGAAAAATTTTAGTTAAAACTGAGAGAAAAGGTAATGGGTGGAGAGAAAAAGAGAGAAAATATTGTTGAGCTACATTAGTCCCTCATATCCATCTTTTGGCTATAAATTAGATGAGATATGTCGGTGATATTTTGGGATGTTCTTCTCACCAGATGGTGATGTTTATTACTTCGTGTATGTTTATTTATTTTGGAATTTTTTGATTTTTTATTATTGTTCAAATACAGTCGTCTCCATTTTCCCACCACCACTTGCCCTCACCCCACCCTCCTACCCACACCTCCCACCCTCAATCCTACCCCCTTTGGCTTTGTCCATGGGTTCTTTACACATGTTCATTTATGACCCTTTCCCTTCTTTCCCATGTTTTTTCCCTTCCCCCTCCCCTCTGGTTACTGTCAGTTTGTTCTTAATTTCAGTGTCTCTGGCTATATTTTGCTAGCTTGTTTGCTTTGTTAATTAGGTTCCACTTATAGGTGAGATCATATGGTATTTGTCTTTCACCTCCTGGCTTACTTCACTTAGTATAAGGCTCTCCAGTTCCATTCATTCTGTTGTGAAGGGTAGGAGCTCCTTATTTCTTTCTGCTATGTAGTATTCCGTTGTGTAAATGTACCACATCTTTTTGATCCACTCATTTACTGATGGGCACCTAGGGCTGCTTCCAGCCCTTGGCTATTGTAAATTGTGCTGCTCTGAACATTGAGGTGCATAGGTTCTTTTGAATTAATGTTTCAGGATTCTTAGGGTATAATCCCAGAAGTGGAATTGCTGGGTCAAAAGGCAGTTCCATTTTTAGTTTTTTGAGGAAATTCCATAGTGTTTTCCATAGTGGCTTCACCAGTCTGCATTCCCACCAACAGTGTACTAGGTTTCCCTTTCCTCCACAACTTCTACAGCACTTGTTGTTTGTTGATTTGTTTATGATGGCCATTCTGACTGGTGTGAAGTGGTATATCATTGTGGTTTTAATTTGTATCTCTCTGATGGCTAGTGATGCTGAGAATCCTTTCATACGACTCTGGGCCCTCTGTACGTCCTCTTTGGAGAAGTGTCTGTTCAGGTCCTTTGCTCATTTTTTAATTGGGTTGTTTGTCTTCCTGCTGTGGAGTTGTGTGAGTTCTTTATGTATTTTGGAGATCAAACCCTTGTCCGAGATATTATTGGCAAATATATTTTCCTGTACAGTTGGTTCCCTTTTCATTTTGCTAATGTTTTCTTTTCTTTTCTTTCTTTTTTTTTTTAAAGCTGGCAGGTGATTTTATTTATTTATTTTTAGAGAGAGGGGAAGGGGGGGAGACAGAGTGAGAGAGAAACAGCAATGTATGGTTGCATCTCACATGGTCCTCACTGGGGACCTGGCCTGCAACCCAGGCATGTGCCCTGACTGGGAATCGAACTGGGACCCTGTGGTTCCCAGCCCGCGCTCAATCCACTGAGCTACACCAGCCAGGGCGCTAATATTTTCTTTAGCCATGCAGAGGCTTTTTATTTTGATGAAATCCTATTTGTTTATTTGTTTTATGTCCCTTCCTCTAGGGGACATATTGGTGAAAATATTGCTGTGTGGAATATCTGAGATTTTCCTGCCTATGTTGTCCTCTAGGACTTTTATGTTATGACAACTTATATTTAAGTCTTTTATCCATCTTTGTGTATGGTGTAAGTTGGTGGTCAAGTTTCATTTTTTTGCATGTAGCTGTCCAGATTTCCCAACACCATTTGTTGAAGAGGCTATTTTTACTCCATTTTATGCTTCCTCCCCCTTTACTGAATATTAATTGACCATAGAGACTTGGGTTTATTTCTGGGCTCTCTATTCTGTTCCATTGGTCTATCTGTCTGTTTTTATGCCAGTACCAGACTGTTTTGATTACTGTGGCCTTGATATAGTATTTTATTTTTAAGTACTTAGAATTCTTTTGACATTTTCATAAATTTGGTCATTTTTTTCATTTCTTTTTCAATATTGGTTTTAACTCTTAATTGTGTACTAAAGAAAACATTTCTAACCCTTAAAGTGGAACTTATAACCTTTTTTCACCCCTCATAGGACAGCTATCTCTCGGACTCCAGTTTTGGTTCACTTTACCTCTATTGCTTATACAACATCTTGTCCAAAAAATCTTCTAGATTCAAGAATTATTGAAAGGAATTCTTGGAGAAGTGTCCACACATTCTTAGGTTACTCCCTGAGAAGTATTGGTTTTGACATCACCTTGCTGATTTGAAATAAAAAATTCAAGTGGACTTAGAGGAACACAGATGCTCAATGTAGCTTTGAACCTGCCTGGTCCAGAGCTGATCTTGGTGATCCACAAGACTGGAGGCCTGAGGACTATCTATATATATACAGATGGTGGACAGTTGAGCTTTTATTTTTCTTTTCTTCTTCCTTTTTTTTTTTTTTTTGGTAAGAGCAAAGCTGCTAAATCAACGGTAGAAGTTAAACTCTCAAAAATGGCAGTGAGAAGGAAACAGGTGAGGTAAACTAAGACTGAGGGGACAGGCTGAGGGCATCCTAAGTTCCATTGGTTCTGCCACTCATGAGCTGTGTCCTAGAGTAGTAAGCCTCATATGTGCTCTGAGACTGATTTTCCCTATCTAAAGTGATCAGTAGTGTACTTCTTGGGGGTGCCTCAGGGAGGACAAGATGGGGAGGGGGAGCAAAGTACTGGGGCTAAAGGTCCCCTCTCCTGTTTCAACTTAACAGCTCAGTTTTATTCTAATTTATGTATTTGACTTCATTGCAATATCCTGTTTGAAGAAAACAAAGATCTTGTTTGATCCAGCAAAATAAAACACAACATAACAAGACAAACAAAAAATTTTTGAAAATCATTAGAGTAGATGATTTTTAAATTTCCTATTAGCTTTAGAATTCTATGAGAGTCAGAATAGTGGTATTGAAACTGGAAAAGTTTGTGTTTGTGCTGCTATCACTACCAGAATCAATTAAGTAGAGACAAGGATTGAATCTTTATGGGCACTTTATTCAAATGCTGGCGGTGATCTGGGAAGATGGTGGGTTAGGAATCCTCAAACATTATCTTAACATCTTATCTCAAGCCAACCTTTTTATAGGGAGAAGGAAAAGGTA
Source organism: Micronycteris hirsuta (assembly GCA_004026765.1). Lineage (NCBI taxonomy): Eukaryota > Metazoa > Chordata > Mammalia > Chiroptera > Phyllostomidae > Micronycteris > Micronycteris hirsuta. The sequence goes on along the minus strand of PVJI01025289.1, from coordinate 2,971 downwards.
GGTAAGGGGCTTGGAAAAAGGTAAAGATGAGTTTCAGTCCAGAGGTAATTTTCCTACTACTTTTTTTTATCTGTTAATCAGCAATTCTTTATCTGCATCAGGGTCATTAGTCCCTGGAACACAATGGCTCAGACACCATCTCCATCACTTGCTCTGGGGCACAAAGGTTGAATTGCTTGTCCACCTCTTGGAGTCACGTGGTCATGCATTCCAGTTCCTGGAATAGCAGCTTTCCACATGCATTAATCACTTAAGCCTATATCACCGATAGCTGAAGATTCTTGAGTTCCCCTACCAGTATTTGTTGCTTTCCTGCCCTGTATCCATGAAGATTTCCTTCTGATTTTCCTGCAATCATCTTGTGACTATTCTTACAAAGCCGGAAGGTGTCAGAGGATACCAGAGCTTAGGCATGGAGCCAGTCCGAAGGCAGCCAAACAGAGGAGGTTCCTGGTGGCAGCCTTTAATTTAGGATGAAGCCTCACCTGTGGCTACACTGTCTCCTGGGGTTTTCAGTTTTAGTGTAGTCAATAAATTTACCCCCCTCCTCCTCCACCTTTTTTTTTTTCCTGAAGCCACTTAAAATTGAGTTCTGCCCTTTGTAACCAAAAAATTTCTAACCAAATCAGGTAGTGTTAAAGAGATAGTCAACAAATGTTAATGGAGATTTAGGCACTGAACTGCAAGTGGGGTCCTGCTGCCTGCCGCCACCCTCCAGGCAAAATTCCGGAGGCAAAGCTTTGATGATAAAGGAAAGGAGTCTTTATTCAAAAGCTTCAGTTTTGGAAGAACAGCTTTCCATGTGCATTAGTCACGTAAGCCTATCAATTAAGGCTAAAATCTTTAACTCCTGAGTTCCCCTATCATTCCCCCTGTTAGTTTTTAATTATCTTTTTTCTATGGGATTATTTTATAAACTAAAACAAAAGCTAAGATACAAAAGCTACACAATTTTGGAAGAATGGCAGGCTTCTGCCTCAGAGCTTGTCCCCCCCAGAACACCCAAAGAAGAATAACCCTGCCACCCTCTGCCAGGCCAGCCAGATCCTAGGCTGCACCCAGAGTTTCTTCTCCCATCCAAAATCCATCCAACATACTGTCCTTCGGGAAACGCAGCTGCAGCAGGATCATCCAGGAATCCTCAAGGAAGACAGCCAGAGAGCCAGTCTCTGCTCTCCTTTTACTTTAAATCTTCTGGCCCATAATTTCCTGTGCTCCAGAGGTGCTCAGCTTCTCAGCCAATCCCGTCCTAGACTGTTTTACATTGCCTTGGGCAATCTCCTCCTACGGCCCCTCCCTTCTCCACCCCAAGTGATCTGATCAGATCTCTCTGTATCCAAGTCACAGAGTACAAAACAGTACATGCCTAAGATACAGGTGAAGGAACTCTTTCTTTCAGTAAAAAGCTTAACTTTAATATGCTGTCCTTTGTGAATGGAAATCAGTCCTGATTTACTATCAATAGGACATTCCCTTTGATTTGTTTACTTAACTAGTTATAAAAACTCTTTATTTTTTTATTGTTGTTCAATTACAGTTGTCTGCATCCTCTCCCCTCCCCTGCCCCTCCAATCCCACCTCCCTTCCCTGCCTCCCTCCTCCCCCTTGGTTCTGTCCACTCACATTTCCTCTATAGTGGTTCCTGAAGACCCTTCTCCCCATTGTCCCCTCCCTCCTCCCCCCTGGCTATTGTTAGATTGTTCTTAATTTCAATGTCTCTGGTTATGTTTTGCTTGCTCAACCAGTTATAAAAACTCTTACTTTGTGAGGCAATTAAAGTGATAATCTTATTCTTGCTAACATATTGGGACCATCTGAACTCCTGAGGAAGAAGATAAATCTGAGAAATGTGAACCGGATGAAAAATAACAAAGGGACACTGAAGGAACTGGGCTAAAATCACCCTTTGGCACTGCTTGGGGAGAGTGTACATTGTAATGACTTTTTAAGGACAATTCCATAATATTACCAAAAGCTTAGATCTGTGATCCCATTCTTATTTAGTAATGCTGCCTCTAGAAAATGATTCTAAGGAAATAACTATGTATGTGCACAAAATCTTAGATTCAGAGATGTTCATTAGAGCATTGATTATAAACACATGTACACACAGAGGAAAATGTGACATTCTAAATGTCAAGCAATAGGGGATTAATTAAACATGTATGCTCACCTGCACAATAGAAGACCATTAGTCTATTTAAAGTGACGCAATGAAACTTTGGCTGGTGTGGCTCAGTTGGTTGGAGCATCGTCCCATAAACCAAAAGGTTTCAGGTTTGATTCCCAGTCAGAGCACATGCCTGGGCTGTGGGTTTGTTCCCCATTGGGGTGTGTGTGAGAAGCAACCAATCCATGTTTCTCTCCCTTTCTTCCCCTCTCTCTAGAATCAATAAGCATGTCCTCGGGCAGGGATAACAAAATAAAGGGATGTATACTATGGTGAAAATCTGTTGTTGATATATCATTAGGTGAAGCAGATTATAGAAGAGTATGTACAGTCCTATATTTGTAAAAATGTGTGTGTATACATGTACCAGGGATAGTCATTTGGTCTAAGAGATGAAGCATTCCTTGGCTAGGAAAGTAAAACATGGCACTGCTGGATCATGATGTTCCTGAGTAAACATTAACAGTGTCCACAGAATATAACCAATGCTCAGATGAGGCCGCTCTGACTGTCTTTGGAACAAGATAAGACAAAGCCACTCTACAAGCACAAAGATGACTAAATAACTTTCTCTACCACAAGTAACTGCTACTTTCTTTGTTTCTAAACTAGTGACCACTCTTACCTGCTTTAGTTCTTTTCCTTGCAAAATAAAAATCAAGTTACTCATCACCAAATTATCCCTTCTTGACAGAATCCAGTTTAGATTTGGTCCCTGTGGCCCTAATTTCTTTAGAAAAGGATCCATAAAAAGCCCAAATCTTGTAAGAATCCCCACTTAACTCCCTTTTCCTGAGGCCC
>PVJI01025288.1:0-20684 GCA_004026765.1 Micronycteris hirsuta | reverse complement strand
AAAAAAAAAAAAAAAAAAAAAAAAAAAAAAAAAAAAAAAAAAAAAAAAAAAAAAAAAAAAAAAAAAAAAAAAAAAAAAAAAAAAAAAAAAAAAAAAAAAAAAAAAAAAAAAAAAAAAAAAAAAAAAAAAAAAAAAAAAAAAAAAAAAAAAAAGGCCCAAATGAAAGAACAGATCAAAGCTCCAGAAAAAATACAACTAAACAACGAAGAGATAGTTAACATATCAGATGCAGAGTTCAAAACACTGGTAATCAGGATGCTCACAGACTTGGTTGAGTATTGTCACAAAATAGAGGAAAAACTGAAGGCTATGAAAAGTGAAATAAAGGATAATGTACAGGGCACAAACAGGGAAGGTAAGGAAACCAGGATTCAAATGAATGGTTTGGAGCAGAAAGAAGAAAGAAACAATCAGAACAGAATGCAGAAAAAAGAATTCAAAAAAATGAGGAGAGGCTTAGGAATCTCTGGGACTTTAAACTTTCCAACATCTGAATCATATGGGTGCCAGAAGGAGAAGAGGAAGAGCATTTAAAACTTATTTGAAAAAATAATGAAGGAGAACTTCCCCAATCTGACAGAGGAAATAGACTTTCAGGAAGTCCAGGAAACTAAAAACTTATTTGAAAAAATAATGAAGAAGAACTTCCCCAATCTGACAGAGGAAATAGACTTTCAGGAAGTCCAGGAAACTCAGAGAGTCCCAAAGAAGTTGGACCCACAAAAACACAAAAACACACACTGAGGCACATCATAATTACATTACCTAAGATTAAAGATAAAGAGAGAATCTTAAAAGCATTCTCTCCTTAAGAGAAAAAGCATTTCTCAAGAGAAAAGGAGACAGTTACCTACAAAGGAGTTCCCATTAAACTGTCAGCTGATTTCTCAAAAGAAACCTTGCAGTCAAGACAGGGTTGGAAAGAAGTATTCACAGTCAAGAAAGGCAAGGACCTACATCCAAGATTACTCTATCCAGCAAAGCTATCACTTAAAATGGAAGGGCAGATAAAATGCTTCCCAGAGAAGGCCAAGTTAAAGGAATTCATCATCACCCAGCCATTATTATATGAAATGTTAAAGGGGCTTATCTACAAAAAAGATAAAAAATATGAACAGTAAAATGACAACAAACTCACAGCTATTAACAACCAAACCTAAAAAAATAAAAACAAACTAAACCAACAACTAGAACAGGAACAGAATCACAGAAATGGAGATCACATGAAGGGTTATCAGTCGGGGAGTGGGACAGAGAGAGAGGGGGAAAAGGTACAGAGAATAAGTAGCATAAATGGTAGGTAGAAAATAGACAGCGGGAGGTTAAGAATAGTATAGGAAATGTAGAAGCCAAAGAACTTATATGTATGACCATGGACATGAACTAAAGGGGGGGAATGCGGGTGGGAGGGGGTGTGCAGGGTGGAGGGGAATACAGGGAGGGGAATGGGACAACTGTAATAGCATAATCAATAAAATATATTAAAAAAAAAGAAATTTCCCAGAATTCCCAGCACTGAGGCACCTCTCCAGAAGTGTATGCCTTGCTCCACCTTTTTTTTTTTTATCCTAGCCCCTAAGAGAAGCTCTTCTAAGGCAGTCATTTTTAATCTTTTGTACACCGTGGACTCCTTTGAAAATCTAAGGGAAGTTCTAAGCCCCATAAAAATGACTTGGGATTTTATATACAAGGTCTATTCAGAAAAGGTCCAACCATTGTTAGTATAACAAGAATGGTTTGTGCGACATGGATGCCTGGCAGCCAAGGAGAGTGGACTGCAATGCGCATGTGTGAACAATTGTGACTCCGCTGTACTAGTCAGTGGGGGCAGCAGACGCTATTGAGTGAGCATGTGTACTGTTTGGCCGTTGCATTCAAAATGAGCAAGTAGAGCAACGAATCTGCATCACATTTTGCATTAAGCTTGAACATTCCCTGCAGAAACTATTCAGATGATTGAGAAGGCTGCAGCTATGGGCCTCTGGTGATTAACAGCTTCGTCACAACAATGTGCCTACTCATACATGAGTCTCGTGCAGTTTTTTAGCAAAACATGAAATCACCCAGGTGACATAGCCCCCGCTACAGCCCTAATTTGGTGCCCTGTGACTTCTGGCTTTTTCCAAAACTAAAATCACCTTTGAAAGAGAAGAGATTTCAGACCATTGATGAGATGCAGGAAAATACAACAGGGCAGCTGATGGCGACTGGGAGAACTGTGTGAGGTCCCAAGGTGCTGACATTGAAGGGGTCTGAGGTGTCACTGTCCTATGTACACTGTTTCTTGTAGCTTGTATGTTCTTCAATAAATGTCTCTATTTTTCACAGTACATGGCTGGATACTTTCTGGACATACCCTCATATACTTTTTGGGGAGTTCACAGACCACCTAAAGCTGTTACATGCCACAAACCCAGGTCAAGTAGCATTGTGATAAGGGCTTACTAAACAACTAGCAGTGTGACTCAGGCAAGTTGTCTAACCTCTCTGGGCTTCAGTTCCTTGCCTACCCCAGGACCCACCTCGTTAAGTTATGAGGATTAAATGAGGCGATACAGGAAAAGCAGTTGTGCCTGGCAGATGGTGAGCATTCAGTACACGTTAGCTGTCATTAAATTTCTTCTGTGGTAATTCGTAGTGGCATTTGGGAATATTTTTCATCTTCTATGTAAGAAATACAATGCCAGACAACTAAACAAAAGAGGAAGCTAGTGTTGATTCATTTTAGAGAAAAAGGCTGGTGGTAGTGGGACTCGGGAGCAGTAACTGAAGAGCAATTCCACAAGAAGGGTCTCTTCTTCCTCATCCTCAAGTAGAAAGGGGCCATACTGAACGCCATGCACTTTGTATATTGATGTTTTATCTGATGTATCCCATGTATCGTTATCCTCACTTTATATATAAAGAGATGGAGACTCAGAAAGGTAAAGTAACTTGCCTTAAGTCACATGCTACTAAGTGGTGGAACGAAGGTGCCAGAGCCAAATCCAGTCCCCAAACTACTGTTACCTCCAATGCGTTTGGATGACACATGAGTGAGCAGGAAACTGCTGAGCCAAGCCAAGGACGGGGTCACTGGGCCACATCCTTCTTTGGGGAGCCCTTTATCTGTGCTGCTGGGTGGACAAGGCTGCTTCTCTGGCGGGGGGAAGCCACGGTCAGAGGGTAAAGCAACCTCTGTGGCTGGACTTGGCTTCTGCACTCAATGACCTAGAAGCTCACGCTGGGGATGGTAGAGCCACTGTTGCCAAACGCCTCAGCCTTGACCTGTTCCCAGTTCACCTGCCCTTGCCACAAAGGCCACAAAGCGTGTGTGGAGGGCAGCGGGGTGGGATTCCTAGGACAGCCTGTTCTGCCCCTTCCTCCAAGGTCCAGGCACAAGCCCTTGGCCCCCAACCGACCCTGGGAAGCTGCTTGTCTTTATCTGTGACTTCTAATAACTCCTCCCTGGTACCTTCCTTCCTTCCTTTCTGATTGTTGATTACAATGTCTTGTCTACATTTGTTGAAAAACAAAAGGGGGAGGATGGAAGGAGGAAGAAGAAAGAGTAAATTTCCAGTCATTGTTTCACTGCTGCAGCTCCTGTTGCTTGCAAAGCTGTTTGCCTCCATCCTTTTGCCTGAGCTGCTCCCCCTCCCTCTTTCCCTTCCCTCCAATCTCTCTCTTTCCAGCTGCCTACCTCCTCCCTCCAAAGATAAACACTCACATGAAAACTGCAGAGCTATCACTTACTGCTTCCTGAGGACGATTTCCCGCTGAGCCTCCGGCTGCACACACGCACTGGGTGATGTGAGGGGTTGGAGCTGGGGAGCAGGTGGACGTGGGACTGCAGGGGGTGACGTTGCCCTATGGGAGAGAACAGGTCCTGGGGTGGAAGATTCAGAGACACAGGAGACATGAGCCACTACAATGCAGTCTTGAGGGGGATGGAAATGGCCATGGGTCTGTGTGGAGAGAATGGAGTCTAGAACTAGGGGGGCTCGGTCTAGTGGAGTCTCCATCTGTGTGGGTCAAAGGCATGGAGAATGAAACAAACAAAAAAATCTCATAAGGCTCCTCACTGAACAAAAGATATCCACAGACTAGCCACTGAGATCCCAAAGAGAGGGAGAAAGAACGGAACTGTCTGAAAAATCAAAGTAAAACCACATTTTTGTATCATCAGAGCTCATCATGACAGGTTTCCTGAACTCCGCCCCTGGTTGCTGGGTGATAGGAGCACCTCTTCCTCTAATAAGGAGGATTTGACGGGCTCCTGGATGGCGTCTGGATGGAGGCTGGCCACCAAAAAGAGCAATCCTTGATTAGAAGCTTGGAACTTTCAGCCCCATGGCCCGTCCTACAGGGAGAGAGTGGGCTGGAGACTAATTTAGTAATCAATCATGCCTATGTGATGAAGCCTCCGTAAAAATACCTGAACTATGAGGTTCAGAGATCTTCTGGGTTGATGGACACATCCACATGCCAGGAGTGTGGTGCACCCCAGCTCCGTGGGGACAGGAGCCCCATGACCCTTTCCGACCTCACCCTGCGTATCTACCTCTTTGTCTGGCCGTTTGGCTGTGTCCTGCATAATAAATCACTAAATGTGAGTGGGTGTCTCCCTGAGCTTTACGAGCCATTCTAGCAAATTACTGAAACTGAGGGGGATTTTGTGAGAACCCCTGACTTTGTAGCCACGTTGGACAGAAGTGTGTGTACCCTGAGGACCAATTGCTTGCGACTGGCACCTAAACTGAGGACAGTCTTGTGGGACTGAGTCCTTCAACCTGTGAGTCTGACACTCACTTCAGGTGGTTGGTGTCAGCCCTGAATTAAATGATCAGATACCCAGTTGGTGTCTGGAGAGCTGGAAAATCGGTGGGTGTCAGGGGCAAACCCTACACATGTAGTGTCAGAAGTTTTGAGAGCAGAGAAACAGCTTTTCTAAAGGAGGCTTTAAGAAAACCGCAAGATTCAAAACATCGCTCCCTCCGGGGATGGCTGGCGGCGACGGTTGCACAGGAGTGTGCGTGCACTTAATGCTGCTGATCTGCACGTTTAAAATAGTCAGAACGGCAAATCGGATGTTTAATAAAAGTAATACAAAATTAATTAGCAAACTTAAAAAATCCCCTCCCTGAATGGATAAACAAAGCGCGTCTTGTCCACGCAGTGGCCCGGGCGACGGTCAGGGACAGGAACGCAACGCGACTCATGCTACCGTGCGGGTGAGCCTCAAAGACGTCACGCGAGTGACAAAACCAGACACAAAGGCCACCCGTCTTATGACGCCATTTATATTAAATATCCCTGATAGGTAAACCCAGAGACGGAAAGCAGGACGGTACCGCCAGGGACTAAGGGAACAGGGAGTGAGCGCTCAGTGAGGACGGGGCTTTCTTTGGAGGGGATGACAACGTTTGGAACGAGATAGAGATGGTGGCTGTGCAACGACATGAGTGGCCTAGATGCCACTGAGCTGTGCACTGTAAAATGATTGACGCTGCTGTGAGAACGTCACCTCGATGAAATGTACCTGTACCTAATCCCCTCCAGCCAACACGTCCCTGCTCTACATCCTACACCACACGCCTGGCTCCAGGTGCCTCTGCCACCGGCGCAGTGTGGCTTGTGAGACAGGCAACCTCTCTGGGCCTCACAGAGGATAAGGAAGCCCATCCTTCCTCCCCCGGGGACCCCTCAAGGGCCAAATGATGAACTAAGGTGAAAGCGCCCTGAGAAGCAGGAAGCTCTGCTGACACAAGATGCTCTCCAACAACCTGAGAGACCCAGGGGTTACCCTATGGGCTGGGGGGGGGCGGGAAGCTGAGTGACTTCCAGCCTCTCTCTCCCTCCCCCTGCCCCCTCCCATGCACACACTTCACCAGAGGTGTGGGGCCGTGGGGGAAAGAATGCTGTTCCCCTCTCCATCTGGCAGTCTCCCTGAAGCTCAACGCTGTCCCTTCCCCACCCCGCACCCAGTCTTTCCTCTCTCTCTAGATTCTCAGCTCAGATCTACAAAAGAAGCCTGGGAGAATTGGCAGGGGGAAGGGCCAAAGTGATTAAGAGTCTGACTGATTTTCTGTTGTTTTTAACTCTCCCCCCTCTCTCCAGTTCTGCCGTGGTGGCAATGAAGGCAGACAGGGAAGAGAGGGATCCTAAGCTGATTTAGAGACTGGGAAACACATACATGTGTAAAGCGTTAAACACAGGCCCGCCTGTGCTCGTTCAGTTCTCACAGCACCCCCAACAGACCCTGCTGTCCCGGTGTGCAGGAGACAACCCAGGCCCTAAGCGGTAAATTCCCACATCTAGTGAGGGAGGAGCCTGGGTTTTAATGCTTTCAGCCTGGCTCCTCCCTGGCCCTGGTACACTGGTCTTTTGCTGGACTTTCCCTCTAACTGGATTGGGGGAAAGGCAGGAAAAATCCTGATCCTCTCCCACAGAGCCTCAGCCAGTGCTCTGCTTCCCGGATGAGAAGGGCGGCCCTGAAGCCCAAAGCAAAGCCGACCCCCAAGGCTGTGGTCCCTCCAGCCTCCTCACAGCTCCCCAGCAGCCCAGACCCCCTGGCCGTCCGGACTGGAGGTGATCCCTAGGGAAAATCAGGTGAGTGTCACTCTCTCAGGAAAGAAGGAATGGGGCTTGAAGGGAACTGCTTTTCTACATGATCCTCAGATGTTCCCAGGGATGAATTAGAGGGGTGTGCATGTGTTGCACACATTCGTGTGTGTGTGTGTGTGTGTGTGTGTGTGTGTGTCCCACACTCACAGCCCAAACTGCAAAACAGAGCAAGAGCCTCCTGAGAAAGGCCGGTGTGAAAGCGCCAAGGTGTGAAGCGCCAGGAGAGAAGTGCGGTCCGAGCCAGCCCGCCCGAGGCTGGGGAAGGGTGGGCTGGCGGGGCCGGGAGGAGGTGTGGTTGGGCACAGACACTCTGGGCTCTCCCACCCCTGAGGCCCCTTAACGCAGTGTCTCTGCTCTTGGGTCAAAGCTGACAAGTGAGTTGTGTACCATCTGCTCACAGTTTGAATGCGTTTCTTGCCTCTTCATACCTAGAATCTCCCCAAAGCCTCCTGGTCCCAGTGACCTGCTACCTGGGGGACACACAGCTGTCACCCAAGTCTCCTTTCTCTTCCAACTCTCTCTTCTCCCCACCAGGCATTTGCTGGTCCTAACGTCAGTCGCGGCCAGCATGGAACCCGGCCTGTCCAAGGGCGTCACCGCAGAGCCTGACTATGACATTGGAGACGTCCACAACTGGACTGAGCTGCTCTACTTCTTCAACCACACCTTTTCTGAGTGCCACCTGGAGCTCAGCGAGAGCACCAAGCGAGTGGCCCTCTTTGTCCTCTACCTGGCCATGTTTGTGGTCGGGCTGGTGGAGAACCTCCTGGTGATCTGCGTCAACTGGCGCTACTCCGGCCGGGCAGGGCTGCTGAGCCTCTACATCCTCAACATGGCCATAGCAGACCTGGGCATCGTCCTGTCTCTGCCCGTGTGGATGCTGGAGGTCACGCTGGACTACACCTGGCTCTGGGGCAGCTTTTCCTGCCGCTTCACCCACTACTTCTACTTTGCCAACATGTACAGCAGCATCTTCTTCCTGGTGTGCCTCAGCATTGACCGCTACGTCACCCTTACCCACGCCTCTCCCTCCTGGCGGCGCCACCAGCACCGAGTGCGGCGGGCGGTGTGTGCAGGCATCTGGGTGCTCTCGGCCATCATTCCGCTGCCCGAGGTGGCCCACATCCAGCTTGTGGAGAGCTCTGAGCCCATGTGCCTCTTCATGGCACCTTTCGAGACCTTCAGCACATGGGCCCTCGTGGTAACTCTGTCCACCACCATCCTGGGCTTCCTGCTGCCTTTTGCCCTCATCACAGTCTTCAATGTGCTGACGGCCTGCCGGCTGAGGCGAGCAGCCCGGCCCGAGGGCCGGCGCCACTGCCTGCTGGTGTGTGCCTACATCGCAGTCTTTGCCGTCTGCTGGCTTCCCTACCACGTGACCCTGCTGCTGCTCACACTGCACGGGATCCACATCTCCCTCCAGTGCTACTTGGCTCACCTGCTCTACTTCTTTTATGACGTCATCGACTGCTTCTCCATGCTCCACTGCGTCATCAACCCCATCCTTTACAACTTTCTCAGCCCGAGCTTCAGGGGTCGGCTGCTGAGCGCTGTGGTCCATTACCTCCCCAAGGTCCAGGCCGGGGCAGGCAGGCGTGCTTCCTCTTCCTCCTCCTCCACACAGCACTCTATCATCATCACCAAGGAGGGCGCCCAGCCGACCGCAGCAGGCCCCCACCGCCATCCCAGTGTGGACTTCCAGGCCCTGAGTACTTTACCCATCTCCACTCCTCAGTCTCTCGCAGCCAGCTGAGGCAGAGTTCAGTCTCCTCCCTCTGTGAAGTGGAATTGTAGGTGAGAAATTTGGGGGGAGCAGGGGAAAGGGTCAAAGCCTCAGGCAGGGTCAGTGTTGAATTTATCTTATATCTAGAGGTGGGGAGAGGGAGAAGGACGGGGGAGATAAAGAACGAGTCCCTGGTGTTGTACTGTTTGTCTCAGTCCTTGTGTCTAAGGCAGACACACAAGGAAAAAAGGTGAAATAAAGTAATAGAGACAGCCACAACTCTGGATCTCTGAAAAATCTGCTCTTGCAGCTGGGACTGGGGAAACAGCTAAGGCTGCAGGGATGCTCCGCAGAAATGGCCCTCACTGCAGAAATCACCCTGGCGGGAAAGGAAAGAGTGAGCTCTGCAGGGACCTCACAGAACTTTCCTTTTGTGTTTGTGTGCTTGTTGATCTGCCAGCACAGCACGCAGGCTGTGGGGACAAGAGGCCAGAGGCCAAGGAACCAGGAGGTCTCAGGAGGACGTTTCCTAGCAGCGCGTCCTCAGTGCGGTGATAAAGGGCGGGGTGGGGAAGCAGGGGCAGGAGGAAGCCAAGGTCCCAGCAGGCACCAGCAGCGCAGTTGTCAGGGCGGTTCTCCACCCCCTCCACCATCCAGGAAACTCCATTTCCTTGCGGATACTCTTCCCATCCCTTGTCCAGCCCCCCTCCCCCCCAGAGCAAACTACCCCCGTCACTGCTGCTTGGAGCCCATCTCCCCCCAGCTTTGGATGGAGGACATTTCGGATCTAGGCGAGATGCCATCAGAAACCACCCTGTCCCTCCCTTTCTCTCCAGATCTTCACAGCACAATAGCGAGGGGCACCCATTCTGGGAGCAGAGCGTGGGACAGCAGCCGCGAGCACCGGCAGACGCTCTGTCCCTCAGCCTCCGCTCCCTGCGCAGGATGGGGAATGGGAATCTCCCACTTCCACCCCAGGCAGAGCTCTGGTGCTCTCCAGTCAGTTCTCACCCTCATTCTTCTCTTCCCCTGGCCTAGGCTTTCTCACAATTTATCCGTCCAGCAACTTATTTCTATAAACACTTGTCCTAGACATAGGAAAAGAAGTCTTTTTGTTGACAAGTAGGTCTTCTGGAAAGGCTCATTTATCAGTTTGGGGAACTAGGACCATGACCATGAAGAACTCTGACTAAAGCCTAAGAACATGTTCAAGTCCTTGGCCTCCTAACCCTGCCTGTGGAGACGGAAGGGCTTGTGGACGGAACCACTGACAGACTCTGTCCTGCTCGGTGCACCGTGTCTGGAATGTTTAACTTGGAATAACTCACTGGCCTGGAGTGCAGTCTCCTCTGCCGTTAGAAGGCTGAAACTGTATTCACCAGCTGCATTAAACTCCAATGGTGTGCGCTCCCATCTGTCAGGAGCATGGGGGAATCTCTACCCACAACCCCCCTGTGTACTGGGCCCAGCCTCAAAGGGTCTTAAGCTACAAACAGCTGCTCAGTGGCATAGAGCTGAAGGCTTTTCAACCAGGAGAGTTCAAGCTGGGGTTGCAGTAAGGACTTACCAATATAGAAAATACATTACACTTTCCTCCCCTATGCCAATGTGAAAACCAAGTCAAAATCTGAGGCCCATATCGCTGCCTCCCCTGACTCGTGCTCCCGAGTTCCCTAAAGGAAACTCAATTTTATATCTCTGTCACTTCCCAGGTTACCTCAGAGTCCACTTCCCCAAGATTGTGCTCTTCTCACGGATTCATTCTGGCAACCAGTTATGACCCTGTTCACACACTTCTAGGGCTGCTCGGCTCAGCCTCCCCTGAGCAGGGGCGGGGTCCAGGCCCAGGCCGTGCACCAAGACCAAATGGACCACGTCCTGCCTTGACTTTAACAGGTCTGTCTCCTTCTCTGTGGAGGCACATTTGTTATCAACCTCAGGAAACAGTGCCAAACCTCCACCTGTTCAATCCGCTTCTCCCCGCTTCAACGTGCCGTGTTTCTGTGAAGTGCATGGCACCGGCAAGACCGTCTGTGGCCAAATCTCAAGGCCAACTAGACATGAGTAGAGTTCCACTGTGCTCTCTGGACTAACAGAAGACCCCCTCAGACATGCTCCCGCCCAAAAGGTAGGATCATTTACTTAATTTCCCACTAAAAGCAGGACATCGAGTTAACCCTGGGGAATTCCAGCCACAGGAAAGGAAAGTGTGCTTGTTACCTAAAGAACGCCGCTGAGCGGAATACACCGCAAGGCCACGGCCACGGCCCAGACGCTCTGAACTCCAGGGACGAGCGTGACCACGGTGAAAGGAAAAGAACTCCCATTTCCAACTTCTTTTTTTTATTCTAAATAAAAACCACACTTTGTGCTGAACAATGGAATATAAAAGAATCAGATGTACAACGATTTTAGACATCTACTATTTGGGAAAAAAAGTTTACAAAATATACAAAACTTTACAGCAATAGATAGTAAACACTTAAATATTAGGAGGTCAGTACTTATTAATTTAATGGAAGGAGTGAGACAGCGACAGCTCTTCTCCATTTCATGAGAGACTTAGCTAGTGGAGTCAGAGGCGCGGGTGGACTGGGGGGGAAAGGGTGTCAAAGAAACACTGAAACCCGAACAGCTTTATTTCCATCCTGATGTCAAGTTCATGACGAGCAACCACACTGAAATGAACGCAGGGTGCCCCACTTCCTGACTGGGTCAGCGCAGGGTTTAGGAAAAAGGACACGCAGCGGCTCCCAGATGGGCACAGATTTCTCCACACAGCCCACTCCCATGCCAGTAAAATCAGTGTCCGTCTATAAAGGGACTGAAATTCACTTCCACAGTTGTGCAGCCTGGGAAAATAGGGCACAGCAGGAGGCCAGAAGAGGAAGGAAAATCATCAGTAGCAAAACCCAACTGGGGAGGAGGTATTTAAGCTCAAAGGCTTGCCCTGGAGACAACAGGGTGATGAGGTCAGCAGAGAAGAGAAAACGAACTGTCACCCATTTTCTGATTCTTACGGGTCCCCTGGGCCAGAGCCCCATCCCCACCTCCTTTCGTCCCAACTGACCTTGAACTATGGACTCCATGGAGTCTTAAAATTTAAGGCCAAATGTGAGGGTAAAGCAGGGCTTCCCAGCGGGAGCTGTGGCACCAGTGAGCCATCGGGGGTCAGAGGAGCCGGGACAGGATCCCGTCCTCTGGGCACAAGCAGCTCCGCTCTTTATCCCCGTGTGCCACGTGAGTACCACCCTCTTCCCTTAGGAAACGGCTTGAGAACAGCCTCATGTTCGGTTTAATGTTCTACAATTGCCATCTTGAAATGCTTACTAATTTTTAAACAAAGGGCTCTGCCAATGACGTAGCCAGCTGGAGTACAGAACAAGAGAAAGGAGGCAAAGGGAGAAGAAAAGACATTCAAGGGTCAAACCGGACCCTGGAACAGTGCAGCAGGAGACAGCGCTACACTCGGTTCCGGGGCAGAGGGCGCAGCAACATCAAATGAACAGACATTGATAAAAAAACAAAACAAAACTCAAAATAAAATCAATACCTTCCACTAGGTGTCCTGGAGTGCCCTTTGCCACAATGTAGTGTTTCAAGTAAAACAGTTCAGAACAGGGTGAGCCAGAGGCAGAGGCAGCAAACGTGACCCCAAACAGACGAGAGTTCGGGTGTGAACACGGGGGACACACGGAGGAGCAGGGTCTGGTCAACGAGCCCCGTGAGCCGCTGACCCTGCTCCACGTCCGACTGCGGCCAGTCAGACCACCAGATCAGCCTCTTGGCCTCAGGAGGCTCAGGGGTTGCAGTTTCTTTGTTTAGTGTTTCAGGGCAAAGTTTCAAGGATTTGCTTTTTGGTTTACTGGCAAAAAGGGAATACTTCACAGTTTCAGGTTAAATATACAGACTACCCAGCATCCATGACACCCTCTGTTAAGGGAAAGGGTTTCTCCAGCATCTTAACCCTGGCTAGGTTCCCGTACCACCTCGCTCAAATCCAGTCATTAAAAAAATCAGTCCTGCCCTGGCTGGTGTGGCTCAGTGGATTGAGCACAGCCTGTAAACCAAAGGGTCGCCGGTTGGATGCCCAGTCAGGGCACATGCCTGGGTTGTGGGCCAGGTCCCCAGTATGGGGCGCTCAAGAGGTAACAGTGATGGTTCTCTCCCTCTCTTTCTTCTTCTCTTCCCCTC
Source organism: Micronycteris hirsuta (assembly GCA_004026765.1). Lineage (NCBI taxonomy): Eukaryota > Metazoa > Chordata > Mammalia > Chiroptera > Phyllostomidae > Micronycteris > Micronycteris hirsuta. The sequence goes on along the minus strand of PVJI01025288.1, from coordinate 8,164 downwards.
TGTCTAAAAATGAATAAATAAAATCTTAAAAAAAATACTTAAAAAAAATCAGTCCTTACCAATAGCCTGGGAGGGGTCACTCAGGTTTGAAAAGGTTAGCAGACACTCGACAGTCATGTTTGACATATTTTCCTTCTTAAATTTCTAATGGTCAGTGTGGGAAAGAGAGAAGCCAGTCAGGGATGAAAAGTCTCAGCAATGCCTTCCTGACAAGTATGTCCAGGGAAGACTTAATGAGTTGGGTTTAGATGGTGAAGGTGCCACCAAGTCCCTTAGGGTAACGGCCGCCCCACTGGGGACCCGTGCACTCCACCTCCGAGGCTGCATAAGCTTAGGGCTGGGGAGAGAGGCAGCGGGTCCACCAAAGACAGAGCTTTGGTTTGCCTGTATATCTTAATACGGCTTTCTGAGTTTAGGAGTGATGAGAAAACGTGCAAAAAGGTCCTTCATGTGACTGGGTCCCCTCAGCCCAGGCCCCAATCTCCCCCATCACAGGATGGAAGGAGGATGAAAAGTCTAGGAATTTCACAAGCCCCAACTACCTAGAACGTACATCCATTGCCTGAAAGGTTCTCTGGGTTTATTCTAGAAGAGCCCATCTGGACAGAAAGAAGAGAATTTGCTTATTTAAAGGTGTGACACGTTCTCTCCCAGTTCTGGCCTATTTCCCAAATCTCTGGCCAGGACCGTCCCCTGAAACATGGCTCCTTGCTGGAGAGAAACTCATTTTCCTGAAGTCTCTTATCCAAAAGAGATGCTGGGTAATATGCACACAAAAATAAAAATAAATAAATATTAATGTCAAAAAAGGCTCTGTGAGTTCATTCAAACCACTTGCTTGTGAAACAGCCCGGGGTGCTGCTGAGTCCCACCAGGGGCAGTGTCAGGGCCCGGCCAGGGGCTCCCAGAGCGCGCCCGAGCGGTGAGGTAGTATGAGGTGCTGAGGTGAGCCAGTGAGTGCGCGAGACCAAGGGCCCTCTCACTCAAGCCTTCTTTGGGCAAGACCCCCTCAAGAGTCAACTAAGAACAAAACAGCTTGGGCTGGGCAGAAATGTTTCCCAGACACCTAAGGAGGGCCTGACCTAGGGGGCTAACAAAGAGAGCCCCCTGGTGGCAATGCAAAGACAGATCAGGATAAATTCCAGCAGGTCAGGTCAGCTGCCAAAGTAAACAACAGGTTACCCAACTGGGCCAGAGACACATCCCACCACACACACCAGTCACTCGGTCCCTTTTATCCTGAAGGGCTCCCAGTCCATCACTCCACCTCACAGGGTCTTCTCATCTACGCTACAGGTCGAACACACATGTAGGTGGGAGATAGGGTGTAAATTAAGGCAAGGCTGCTGCTGTCGGAGACTTCCCCACCTCTCCACCAGGAAACTCAGGGTTGATGGAGGTGGCCAGATAGCAGATGACTGATTATGTCAAATGGCTCCCTGTCCTCTTTGCCCCACAGGGAAGGCCTGACATCCTGGGCCGTCACTCCATAAAATCATGTTTCTTTGGAATTGAGAAGAGAAACCTCCCTTCCTGTCCATCCAGGCTACCACTTCTGGTGGCACTGAAGGACCTCTTCTGGCTGGCAAGGAGTCATCCCAAAGCTTTCGGTCTAAATAGAAAGCTTAGTCCCCAGTTTGGATCTAGCTTCCACAAGATTTTACTATCCAACCAGCAGATAGATTAGAGCCGTGGAACAAGCAGACACCTCTATCCCTGATACCTTTTCCCTGCTGAAGCCTGGGACTGGAACCTGGGGTGAGCTGCCCTGCTGACTAGTCTTTTCTAAATGACCACATTGCCAAAATCTCTCTCACAGTCGGTTGTCTCAGTGGGAGATCTGGCAGTTACACCCACAGTGAAAACCTCTCTCCACCTCTTCTATTCAGTGAGGCTGTTGGTTGGATTCCTAGCAGCATAAAACTTGAGAGGCTGGGGGAGGGGATCTAGTTGACACCGACTGCCTGACGAGATCCCAAGACCGGCCTCGAAAGAACCAAAAACACAGCCCTTCGTGGGCAAGAACAGGAAGGAGGTAAACATGATAGGGCCATTGCTTCTCAAAAACATGTGCTATTTCTTCTTTTTTTTTTTCTTTAAACACAAGACAGAACAGAATTCCTACCAAGGCAAAGTTGTAACTTCAGCTGGGGTGGAAGCAACAGCCGTTAGAAAATTCACGTCCTGGCTGCCACCTGGGAGCTCTCCTTGGCTCTGCTGGGACCCAGTCAGCTGTCCGGGTTCTTTTCTGCCTCTTTGGAATGGATAATGTACATGAAGGTCTGCTCAATGGTGAAGTCAGGCGGGAGGCTGCCTTTGTGCACGCCGACGTGCTTGCTCATGAGGTTAAGGGTGGAGCTGTAGTGGCCACAGACTGTGCAGCGATACATGAGGGCCCCTGAATGTGTCTTCAGGTGGCACTTGATAGTTGAGCGACCTCGGAAGAACTTGTGGCACACCTTACACTGGTACGGCTTCTCGCCCGTGTGGATCCGCCGGTGGTAGTTAAACTCGCTTGTGTGGGCAAACCTTTTGCCACAGACTTTGCAGCTATACTTGCTGTTCCCAGGTTGGCCCTGCAGAGCCAGCTCCTCGCTCAGGAACTCCTCTGCTGGCAGCTTCCGCTTCTGGAGAGCTGAGTGCTGTAGCCCAAAGCCAGGCCGTGGGTCAAGGCCACTGTTGCATTTGTGCTGGCTGACGTGGTAGCGGTAGGCAGCCTCTGACTTGAAGCTCTGGCTACACAGGTGGCAGCGGAAGAGGGTGTCTTCCAGGCTTTGGTGCACGGCCATGTGCTTCTCTAAGAGATGCCAGTCCACAAAGCTGTTTGCACAGACAGAGCAGGAGAAGACTGAAATGCCGAGATGGGAGAGCATGTGCCACATAAGGCTGCAGAGGTTGAGGTGGCGCTGGTCACAGACGCTGCAGGCCTGGCCTTTCAAGTTCAGGTGGTCAAGGATGTGGCCCCGGACCACATGGAAATCTTTGGCCAATGCCTTCCCGCAGGCAGCACACTTCAATTCTGCGGAGGCAGCCCCTGAAAACAAACCCAGCTTCCCAGGCAGGGGATCATTGGGGTGGACAATGATGTTGTTCTCAAATATTCCATCCCGTCGGTGGAGGGTCAGCTGCCACTGGGTAAAGAATTTAGTTTCACACATGTCACAGGAGAAGAGGAAAATACCAATGTGAGACAGAACATGGGTCACCCGGGAGTTTCGGTCCTGGAAGTGGGTCTCACATACCTTGCAGTTGCCTGTCAGCAGGTCCACGTGGTCCCGAGCATGCTGTCTAATCAGCTGAATGTTGGGCTCTAGAACTTTCTTGCACACCTGGCAGGGCATGGCCTTATTCTCTCGGTTGTCATTCTCTCCAAAAGTCAGCTCATCCTCACTGTCGTCACTCAATTCAATCACCTCCTCAGCTGTCCCTATGTCCTCGGTGGGGTCTTCAAATTGCAAGTCATCATCCCCCAGGTCCTCCAGCTGGAGCTCATCCATCTGCTCAAAGCCTGGATCTTTGGAGTGGTCGCTATTGCTCAGACAGGAGTTGGTCCCAGTGGTAATATCTATTGCATTGTCAGGGGGGAAGAAGCTGTTTTTACTGAAGTCTCCATTGCTCTGAAGTTTGTATGGCTGGCAGGAGCTCGTGCTGGTTTGGATGCCCATGCTGGCAGTGCCTAGGACTGGCTGGGTCACCACATTCGGTACAGCCGTGAAAGGAGCAGGATTATCACGGTCTTCCGTCTTTGATGGCAATGGCTGTTGTGGCAGAGGCAGGCTATGGTTAGTGTCACTGGTAACAGTTCTCTCTTCCTCTTTATAGTTTCCTCCAGCATCACTAGGTAAGACATAGTTTCTATCAGGACCAAAGTGCTCCCCACTGCCCCGGAGTTCACCAAGGGAATGGGCAGGTTCTGCTGAGCTACAGCTCAGTGTGCCAGCATGGCTCTCACCGGTGCTGGTCAGGGGCTTGGCCACCGCCGTGCTCTCCAGGTCAGGAAAGGTGGAATGACAGGCCCGGAGGAGGTCCTCCATACCCAGACGCTCGGCCACCTCGTAGATGACCCCAACATTGATCAGGTCTGTGAAGAGCTCCGATGTGTAGACGAAGCTCAGGATCTTCTCGAAGTTGGCGGGGGTGATAAAGTCTACCACATAGGTCCTGGCAGCATCCAGCCCAGTATTCAGGAAGAGGTTCTGGAAGTAGCCAGCCGCACAGGCCAGCACAGCTTTGTGGGCCGGGAAGGAGCGACTCCCCACCACAATGGTGACATCACACATTGTCTCTGAGAGCCGGCACTTGTTGAGTTCCTTCAGCAGGTTGTTGGGGTGGTTGGTGCTTTGCAGTTTGATCCTCATGCCCATCTTAGCAGCTCCTATGAAGTTGCCTCCTTACCAGCACGGTTAATCTGTGGACTGCAAAAGGAAAAGGTGGATGGCCAAACACATCCCTGCAAGCAAGGCACTCTGCAGGAGAAAACAGCACCAGTCTGAGCGTTTCAAAGCCAGAGGCGGGGAGCAGAGTGAATAGACATGGAGAGCTGCTCCATTCTGCTGAGAGGAAGGACAGCAAAATGATCTCTCTCCCTGCACATACCCAAAAAGAGTTGTCATGACAAAAGCCAAAACCACTGAAAAAAACTTGGCAGCTTGGTCTTTAAGAGTCAGCAAGAGAGGCTGTAGGCCTGCTTGGACAGAAGCTGGTGCCTTAGAGCCAAGCCAGAGGTAACCTCTCAGATACAATCTTATACCTCACTTCCTGAGCAACTGGCTCAAATCTTTCTCATGTTCATTCCCTAATTTCCTCCTATCTCATTGGGTACATTCTCTTCCCTTTCAATGTCACTTATTTGAACACAATTATGAAAGCTCCTTTCGTTGCTGATTAAAAAAAATAAGGATGCTCCCTCCACCTTTTAGTTTTCTAGCATTGCTGTGTCCTTTCAGATCCTAAATAAATCTCTTCCTCATTCTTGAGTTCCTATCTTTTCCTACCTGTGCTACCTGCTTAGTCTTGTCTCCACAACCCAGAGCCACTCTGACACTACTCTATCACATCCTCTGAAAGCTGTGGATGAAGTCAAAATACTTTAGAATCCAACGGAGTAGAAGCAAAGTAGAACACAACTGTACTACTTAATATTGCCTATGCTTTATTTCTATTTACCACCCTTTCCGGGATTTATACTTCTGTTGACCAGGACTAAGAGATATACCGTACTTGTTGCCATAAGAAGACATCAAATTGTACAGGTAAGACTCCTAGAAGGCTTGCTCAATACCACTTTTCCCCGTTTGAATCTTAAATGCCCAAGGAAGAGAAGACCAGTTACATTCTTCTGTCTCACTTCTCGTCCTGCGCAACACAGTCTCCTGCACCTCACCACATTCTACTAACTCCCAACTTTTGTCCGGGCCCAGAAAGCTTCTGAGCATTGTTTGGGTGCCAGCCAAGCAGCTCCCAGGCCCTGGTGGCCACACATCAACGGTCAGCAGGTCGGGGCTCTGGGAAGCCTGACTGGGGCAGGAGAGGGACAGATTCGGAACTTCCAAGAAGGTACCCCAACAATTCTGTGGCAGTCTTCCCTCTGGAGGTTGCATCCGAGAGGAAGGGCGTTGGATCGGGCTGGGGCACTCCATCTGGGTGGCACCGAGCACCTCGGTCTCTCCCCAAAGAGTCGGGATTCCACGGGCGAACTCTGGGAGGGGTGGAGGCACGCGGGGTGCAGGGCCGCCCGGAGACCAGGGATGGGCAGCAGGGTCGGCCAGGGTTGGCGCACGGCCGGGGAGGTTGGGTCCGGCCGAAGGGAGCCGGCAGGAGGGAGCCCAGCGAGAGCGAGAAAGGCCAGGACAGGGGTCAGGCCTCGGCCAAGGACAGCCCTCGGCCCGGCCGCGCTTACCCGGCTCCACGGGGCCCGAGCACCATCGCCGCCGCCGCCTCACACAAAGGCCCCGGCCCGCCGTGCCCGGCCCGACAAGGAGGCGGCGCCGCCGGTCACGGCCAGACTCTCCATCCGCCGCGCTGCTCGCAGTGCCGGCCCGGGCCGCCCCCACTGCCCGGCCCGCAGCGCCCCCCGCCGTACCGGAGGAGGCAGCGCCCCCCGCCGCTCGGCCGCAGCGCCCCCCACGGTGGGACCCGGAGTGAGGTAAGCAGAGTGCAAAGCCACCGAGCCAACAAGCCGGCAGCTGGTCCCAACGAGATCAGGGACCCCTGCCGCGGAGCCGCCTCCGCTCATCTCGCGGCCCTGGGCAGCCAGCCTGCCCCGCGTGAGCAGTTGTGGGGGCGTTTCCAATCCCTGTCCCCTCCCCCCAAGTTCTGGCTTTTCTAAAGCACTAATCCGCCAGGTGGAGGACCACTCTTTCCTCCCTCTGCTACCTGGAGAAGCAGAAAAACCCCTATCCCAACTCGAAGCTCTTACTGTCTCCGCTGTTCTATGGCTCTCCCTGCTCAATACATAGGAACCCCTCAAGCTCCAGGACCCTGCTGTTTCGGCCTCTCTCATGTCTCATCCTACCATTGCCGGGTGATAGGCAGCCAGGCCTAAACCGTCACGCAGGGATATGGTAGGGCTCAGTATTTCCTGGATGGATGAATGGAAAAAGGGGGATACACAGGATGATGCCAGCTGATCTAAGCCAGTTTGGCTGGTTAACAATCATCAGTTATTTTGATGAATTTGGGAGGTTGTGTGTCCCCTTTTCCACAATCTCACTAACTGGTGGTAGATTATACTGAAAGCAAACATTCTACTAAATGCTGCCAAACATGTAATATTTATTAGCAAGGGGATGCAAAATCTGCCATACAACCTGTTCTTGTAGTTTGGGAGCAGGCAGTCCCAGTTAGCTCTCGTGAAAGGATCAGCTGGAGACTGGTATGTATTCCAAGGCAGGCGCAACCCCTGCAGCTGAGGCCACCAAGTGCTCCTGAAGCAGAATGTCTTACAACCAACAAACTCCAAACCTCCAGCATGACTCTGAAGCATTAGGCTGCAAGACTTACAAGAGTCTTGGACCTGTTCAATCTTTCTAACCAACTGCATTAACCATCTGTTAAAGAGAGAGAGAGAGAGACAGACAGACAGACAGACAGACAACAGGCCCCAAATGGAGTCACTTGTGCCAAGGCCACATTAACAAACCAAGACTTAATACCTAACTTAACTGTGGTTTCAGCCTCTCCCAGGAATGCAATCTTAACCGGTCAGTCTGGAATTTCCTGGTCAGCACAGTGAGGTAATCTGCCTGATAGGCCCCTGCCCTGGGGGGGTGGGGGGGGGGGAGAGCGCGGGCCCAGAGGAAGGTGGCCTTTCCTACAATAATCAACTCTTTGCTAATTCACTTCGTTGTCCAACCCACTTTTTGACTTTAAGGCATTTCCTTTTCTACAGCTCTTTTGCTCTTTTTCTATTTGCTACATGGGATTCGTTGCCTGATTTAGAAATTTTTAAATAAAGCCAATTTGATCTTTGCATTTATTTGGCTGAATTTTGGTTTGTAACAGTGGCAGCTCTGCATCAAGCAAATCTATCAGCGCCATTTTGCCAACAGGCTCAGAAAACAAATAGCATTTTTTGGCAATAAAGTATTTTTTAATTAAGGTATGTACATTGCTTTTTTTAGACATAATGCTACTGCTCACTTAATAGACTACAGTGCAGTGTGAACATAACTTTTATATGCACTGGGAAAGCAAGAAATTCCATAACTCGCTTTATTGCAATATTCACTTAATTGCAGTGGTCTAAAACCAAACCTGTAATATCTCCAAGGTATGCCTGTATATATTTGGTCTTCATACCTGTTCCAGACAGAATTCTTAAAAAACCTTGGAGTTTCCTAAGAGATTCAGAGCTGGAAAGATGTCTTTTATTATGTTAAGGAGTAATTTTTGGACGGGATGTAAGGATGGGGGCTGGTTGCCAGGAGAACCAACTCCCAGACCTCCAGAGAGGGGAGAGGAGGGACTGCAGATTGAAGTAACCAATGGTCAATGATTGAACTAGTCGTGCTGTCAAGTGAACGCAAAAAGAATCTGAAGGCTTAAGCTAGAAATAAATGCTCATGATTTATTCAAGGGTCTTAGGGCTTGCAAACCATAAACACAATTAGGCAATACCCCAAGTGTTCTGAAGAAGGAAGAAAAGCTGAGAGTTCTTATGAGC
>PVJI01025287.1:0-20683 GCA_004026765.1 Micronycteris hirsuta | reverse complement strand
TCCCTCATCTGCATTCCTAGATAACACTTAAACTGTTTGACTAAAGCTGCTGGGCACAAAGGGTTATTTACAGATTACAATCTCACTAACATTTGGCTAGGAGTCACAGCTTGCCCTCCAGGCCTGTTTCTATTTTACTACTTACTACATTTTTTAACAGGACTTAAAATATTCTAAGGTTATAATATCCCTGTTACAACAATACAGCTATTAAGACATTTCTTTCCACTGCTCAAAACAGTTTTGAAGTCGTCTATTTTGGTGCCTTTTAGTGCTTCTGCTGTTTTTTGTTTCACCTCTTCCATGTCAGCAAAATGCTTCCCTTTCTGTGATTTTTTCATCTGGGGAAACATAAAAAAAGTCACTCAGGGTGAGATCAGGTGAGTAGGCAGAGTGTGGCATAGGAATCATGCCATTTTGTGTCAAAAACTGCTGAACACTCAAAGTGGTATTGGCAGGTGTGCTCATAAATCGCCCATCATAAAATGAACAAACGTGTCCAAAGAGTCAAAAAAAAAATTAACCGAAGCCAAACTCAACCTCTCACAATCAGTTGGTCCACTGATACAGATGAGTTCCTAGAACACTCACCAGTGAGGGAAGCCTGTACTACAAGGGGCCCGCCCTCCAGAAGATTATTCCATTTTTTGTTTTGTTTTTTTTTTTTTTTTGGATCCCCCATCACACATCCAATGTGTTAACTCTAGCAAGTTCCTCACTTGTTCAGATATCATCATTCTATCATTTTCAGGGGAGGGACTAGGTGATTTTTAAGATCTAACAAACTATGATTCTATGACAATCTCAAAATCATATAAATGTAGTTCAAGATATTTAGTATAATTTTCATGTCCATATATTCCACATTTTTGGAACCTTTCAAATTCAAGTAATTTGATTTTTTTTTCTCAGAGCATACTGGTCATACCATATATCTGTATTTGGGGAAAATTTGTCAACCTGATATAATTTTCTTTAACAAAAAGCTTGAGGAGTGGCTTCCCCATAGTAATATATTGGTAGATAATACAGGCAGCAAAGTATAGTAGGAATAGTATAATTTAGGAGTCAAGAAGTTGCATATTATCTAGACCTCCTTGAAAAAGCTATTTAAGAGATCTGACTCTCATTATCTGCAAAGTGGAGCTAATACTATCTACCATTATATTTCTCTATTCATAGTGATGGCCACCATTTACTAAGTCCACTCTATATGTCTGGGAATGTATTAAGCAAGCACTTCACGAAACATCTAATTGAATTCTCACAATAAATCTTAGCTGCATAAGAAAGCTTAATTACTTTATGACTCACTTTAGAAGAATGGTGATTTATGTGCAAAGGAGACCACCTCTCTTATGGATGACGCAAGACCTCTCTTTTGTTAACATGAGAGTCTCTCTGATATCTGAATACAGAGATTATTGCAGTATATCAGTGCTTCATTGCATAATAATGTTCCTTTAGTGCCAAATAATGTTCCTTGAGGGCTAAATCTCATTTTTCTTCTTTTATTTTGGAAACCTCCAATTTGAAATTCACTATGAATAATGGGAAATGTAATGCCAAGTTATCTCCTGATTCTTTCTTTACACTTTTGTTGATGAAAATGTATTATAATTTCATTTTCTTTGTATTTCCACTGACTCTAAATGCTACAACCACTTGATCCTTGTCAGCCACCTTGTTCAATGTCAGCTCCCCCATTCTATGTCAGCACCTTCAGGAATCTTGCTTACAGAAAGAGTCATCAATGTACAGAGGACATGCTTTTACATAATACTTCCAAAACTATGTGCAATTTTTTAATTCTACCAAAATTAATTTGTAAATGCAATTCCATTCTAATGAAAATGCCTACAGGAATTTAAAAAATAGAATGAGGGAAAGCTAATTCTCAAGTTATCTAGAAGACAAATGCATAAGTTCTGGCAAGAAATTTTTGGAAAACAATGATAGGAGGAAAAAAACAGGAAATAGCATGTGAGTTGTGATTTAGGCTGAAATTTTATAAGGGAGACTTCATGGGTTAGAAGTATGTCAGCAATCATGTTCATTCTAATTGTAATTATAGCACTGTTCATGGGAATGAGGACAGTTAGGTCATTGTTTACAACATTTTCCTTAGCATATAGTAAATGAGAATGGCTTATATTTTCTTAAAATATGGTATTAAAAGTGGGGCATATGCTCTAGGCTGCTCATTCTAAAGCTTTTTCTTCCTTGCTAAGAAAATTCTATTTTGGTGGCCATGTGACTCAGTGCAAGAGAAGCAACAAGCTTGAGGATAAAAGTCATCATCCTGTTCACAAGAATAGATTGTAGAGAAAACGTGGGTCTTTAGTACATAAGTAAAATGCTGGGCCACCTCTGAAACCACCTACTTCAGGGCTTTTAACTAAATAAACAAAACTGTATGTATGCTTTAAGCCATTTTAGTCAAGTTATCTATTACTTATGCTAAAATAATTTCGGATTAATATGTGACTAATATAAAGCACTCTAAAGTACTATTTTCATTAAATTTATTGTGGTAACATGGGTTGATAAGATTATGTAGCTAAGTAATCTTTACTTATTCACAGAATAAACAAGTACACAAAAATCTGTTGATCTACATGATATAAACAATGTCTTTATTGAAAAACCACTGAAATTCCAGAAGCACATATGGAAACAAAATGGAGAGAGCCAAGAAGTTGATCACAAGGATTGGAAGCAGAAAATTACTCAACTATAAAGTAATTTTTCTGTCTTTTTTTTTCATAAAAATGAATTTAATGTTGCAAAATGACTAAATGTTTCTTCTGAATATTTACACAACTTTATTCAATCATATATATATTTAAATACACAGACACAATGCTCAATGAGTTATGACTAACATATATATAATGTATTTATGTATAAATATATGTAATGTATTCCTATATTTATAGATAAGATGTATTAATAATATATATTTATAGAAATAATATAGAAATATATTAATAAATATTAATATGTTTAGCTTGGGGTCTTAAATATATGAGTTATGACTAATGAGTTATGACAATGTATGAGTCAACAAATATATGTTATGACAATAAGTCATGACTAATACATATATTAATATATATTTTTATATTTAAATGTATGTTTATATAAGTATATATTTTATATATTTATTTTTATTTTAAGTATATTTTATTGATTATGCTATTACAGTTTTCCCAATTTTTCCCCTTATTCTCCAGTTTCTCCCCACTTAGTTCATGTCCATGGGTTTTACATATAAGTTCTTTGAGTTCTCTGTTTCCCATGCCATTTTTTACCTCTCCCCATCTATTTAATTCCTATCAATTATGCTTCTGCTTCCCTGTACCTTCTCCCCCATTCCTCCCTTCCCCCTCCCCACTGAAAACTCTCTATGTGATGTCCATTTCTCCGATTCTGTTTCTTTTCTAGTTGTTTGCTTAGCATGAGAGTCTTTTGTTTTCATTGTTTTTCTTTCTTTTATATTTTTAGGTTCATTTGTTGTAGTTGTGAGTTTGTTGTCATTGTACTGTTCAGATTTTTTCTTTAAAGATTTTATTTATTTTTAGACAGAAGGGAAGGGAGGGAGAGAACATCAATGTGTGGTTGCCTCTCACATGGCTCCACTGGGGACCTGGCCTACAACCCAGGCATGTGCCCTGACTGGGAATCGAACTAGCGACCCTTTGGTTCACAGCCCACACTCAATCCACTGAGCTACACCAGCCAGGACTACTGTTCATATTTTCTATCTTTTTTTTCTTAGATAAGTCCCTTTAACATTTCATATAATAATAGCTTTGTGACGATGAACTCCTTCAACTTTACCTTGTCTGGGAAGCACTTTATATGCCCTTCCAATCCAAATGAGAACTTTGCTGGATAGAGTAATCTTCATTGTAGGTCCTTGCCTTTCATAACTTCAAATATTTCTTTCCAGCACCTTCTTGCCTACAAGGTTTCTTTTGAGAAATCAGCTGATAGCCTTATGGGCACTTCTCTGTAGGTAACTATTTCCTTTCCTCTTGCTGCTTTTAAGATTCTCTCCTTGTCTTTAATCTTGGGTAACAATGATGTGCCTTGGTGTGTTCCTCTTTGGGTCTAACTTCTTTGGGACTCTTGGGGTTTCCTGGACTTCCTGGAAGTCTATTTCCTTTGTGAGATTGGAGAAGTCTTCCTTCGTTCTTGGTTCAAATAAGTTTTCAATTTCTTGCTGTTGTTCTTCTCCTTCTGGCATCCCTATAATTTGGATATTGGAATGTTTCAAGTTGTCAAAGGGGTTCAAAAGTCTCTCTTCATTTTTTGAATTCTTGTGTTTTCATTCTGCTCCAGTTGAATGTTTATTTCTTCCTTTGTTCCAAATCTTTGCTTCGAGTCCTGATTTCCTTCCTGTCACTGTTGGTTCCCTGAATATTTTGCTTTACTTCATTTTGGATATCATTCATTTGTTCTTTCATTTTTTGACCAAGCTCAATCAGTTCTGTGAGGGCTTTAAATTCTCCATCAGATAGGTTGGCTATCTCCTCATCATTTAGCTCTCTTGCTGAAGTTTTGCTCTGTTCTTTTATTTTGGCCCTATTTCTTTGTTCAGGGCCCCTGTTACAATGTAAGGAGGTGGGACCTTAGGTATTCACCTGGACAGGGCAACCCTCCTTGCTGTGGTACTGCTTGTGGGGGAGGGTCCAGGGAGGGAACAATGCATCTTGCCTGCTAGTCTCTAGCCCACTTTTCAATGAACTCTCATGTGAGACTGGGAGTTTCTCTTGCCGCAGCAAGCACTGTAGTCCACAGCCCACTCTGAGTCCCAGTTTCCCCTTAGTCATCCCCACTCGTGCAGCCCACTGCCTCGCCGCAGCCAGCCTGGCCCACAGGGTCTCTGCCTTACCACAGTTTCTCAGCCAGCCCCAGCCATGCAGTGTGCTGCCTTGTCCTGGTTTCTCTCTGTCCACCACATTACTGGTCTGGTTGTTCTGTTTGACTGTTTAATTCCGTGATTGTCGAAGTTCCATGCAGTTTGATTTTCTGGCACTTCTGGTTGTTTATTGATTTTAAATTGGTTGTTATCTTCCTTTTGGTTGTGCAAGGAAGACAAGGGTTTCTACCTATGCCTCCATCTTGGCCAGAATTCCCAATTTCTATATATTTTATATATGTATATATATATATATATATATATATATATATATATATATATATAGAGAGAGAGAGAGAGAGAGAGAGAGAGAGATAAATTATTATCGATGTAAATATATTGTAATAAATGAAATAAATATATTACAAAATGAGAATATATTTTACTAATATCATTCCTTAATATATTAATATCAATGTTAATACAGTCAAATATGATTTTATATTTTATAAATATATAAAACATATAAATATTTTATTATTTATTAAATATATATGAGATCCCAAACTAAATATGTAATATTTCTATTACCTGAGAAAGTTCTTATCATAGACAATGATTACTCTGATTTCTATCACCATAATTAGCTTTAACTGTGCTAGAAATCTATGCTAATGGAATAATATAATATATACTCTTTGGGATCTGGATTCTTTAGCTCAACATATATGTAAGATCCATCATGTTGTTTTGTTTATCAGTTTATTTACAATTAGTGCTGGGTAATATTACACATATGAATATACCACAATGTGTTTATCCATTCTTCTGTTGATGGATATTTCAGTTTCTCTCCATTGCTGATTACTAACAATATTTGTTTCTCAGCCAGTGGTGTGAAGCCTAAATTTTGAGAACTGGGAAAAATGTACTTTTTGTTTTGTAAACAGATAAGGGCAGCAATAAATTCAAATGTTTTCCATTCTTCCCAAATTTTTCAGGAAAAAAAGTTACTTTGAAGTAGGGAATGATGATTAGTTCCTAGATACACAAGGATTGCCATGGGTTTCTAGAAGTGAAATATATTTAGAAAAATAATTTAACTTCTCTAAACTTCAGATTCTTATCTGTAAAATATCTTTAAGATCCTTTTGACTTTTGACATTCTATTCCGTTAATTTTATTTCAAAAAATAACAGAGATGTGCTTTGTTAAGGAATCATTACATTGGTACAATGACTGGGGATCATTATATTGGTCTTGGCTTTGGATGTCACAGACCAGTGTGGGTATGAATTTGCATTCAACTTTATTCTCCAATAACATTTACTTTTATTTTGGCTTTAAGTATTCAAGATAAGGACTCTTTATAAAATTTTACTTTCCTAAACAAGTCCACAGAGAATTCTGTTAAAGGAATTCAACAAACTGTCAATCTTAACCATTGTCAAATATTTTTTATTAAATACTTTTGGATTTTATTGTTGTTCAAGTACAGTTTTCTGCCTTTTCCCCCCACCCCTTCCCGTCACCCCAGCAGTCCCCACCTCCCTCCCCTTTTTCGACCCCCCCTTGTTTTTATTTATGTCTCCTCTATACTTGTTCCTGTAAACTCTTCACCCTTCACCCCCCATTATCCCCTCCCCTTTGGTTACTGTCAGTTTGTTCTTAATTTCCATGTCTTTGGTTATATTTTGCTTGCTTGTTTGTTTTGTTGAATAGGGTCCTGTTAAAAGTGAGATCATATGGTATTTGTGTTTCACCACCTGGCTTATTTCACTTAGCATAATGCTCTCTAGTTCTATCCATGCTGTGGCAAAGGGTAGGAGCTCCTTCTTTCTCCCTGCTGCATAGAATTCCATTGTGTAAATGTACCATAGTTTCTTGATTCACTCATTTGATGATGGTCACTTAGGTTGTTTCCAGCACTTGGCCATTGTAAATTGTGCTGCTATGAACATTGGGGTTATAGGTTCTTTTGGATTGGCATTTCAGGGTTCTTAGGGTATAATCCCAGCAGTGGGATCGCCAGGTCAAAAGGCAGTTCCATTTTCATTTTTCTGAGGAAGTTCCATACTGTTTTCCACAATGGCTGCACCAGTCTGCATTCCCACCAACAGTGCACTAGGGTTCCCTTTTCTCCACAACCTCTCCAACACTTGTTGTTTGTAGCTTTGTTTATGATGGCCATTCTGACTGGTGTGGAGTGGTATCTCATTGTGGTTTTAATTTGCATCTCTCTGATGGTTAGAGATACTGAGTATCTTTTCATATGTCTCTGGACCTTCTGTAGGTCCTTTGGGGGGAAGTGTCTGTTCAAGTCCTTTGCCCATTTTTTAATTGGATTGTGTGTCTTCTTAGAGTGGTGTTGTGTGAGCTCTTTATGTATTTTGGAGATCAAAACCTTATATGAGGTATCATTGGCAAATACATTTTCTCATATGATTGGTTCTCTTTTTATTTTAATACTGTTTTATTTAGCCCTACAGAAGATCTTTATTTTGATCAGGTCCCCTTTGTTTATTCTTTCCTTTATGTCCCTTGCTCTAGGGGACATATCAGTTAAAATATTGCTGTGTGGAATATCTGAGATTTTCCTGCCTATGTTCTCCTGAAGGACTTTTATGGTGTCACAACTTATGTTTAAATCTTTTATCCACTTTGAATTTCTTTTTGTGTATGGTGTAAGTTGGCAATCAAGTTTCATTTTTTTGCATGTAGCTGTCCAGCTCTCCCAACACCACTTGTTGAAGAGGCTATTTTTTTCTCCATTTTATGCTGCTGCCCTCTTATTCCAATATTAATTGACCATAGAGACTTGGGTTTATTTCTGGGTTCTCTATTTCTGTTCTATTGGTCCATATGTCTGTTCTTATGCCAGTACCAGGCTGTTTTGACTACAGTGGAATTGTAATACAGCTTCATATCAGGTATTGTTATCCCTCCTACTTTGCTTTTCTTCCTCAAAATTGCAGCAGATATTCAGGGTCGTTTATGGTTCCATCTAAATTTTTGAAGTGTTTGTTCTATATCTGTGAAATATGCTGTTTGTACTTTGATAGGGATTGCATTGAATTTATAAATTGCTTTGGGGAGTATGGACATTTTGATGATGTTGATTCTTCCGATCTATGAACACAGTATATGTTTCCATTTGGTTTTGTCTCCCTTAATTTCTTTCTTCAATGTTGTGTAGTTTTCTGAGTACAAGTCTTTTCCCTCTTTCGTTAGGTTCATTCTTAGGTATTTCATTTTTCTTGTTGCTATATCAAACGGCATTTTTTCCTGATTTCTGTTTCTTATGTTTCATCGTTGGTGTATAAAAAAGCTTTTGATTTATGAATATTGACTTTGTATTCCAGTGTTTTTCAAAATTCACTTATTAGGTTGAGTACGTTTTTGGTGTAGTCTATAGGATTTTCTTTGTGGACTATCATGTCATCTGCAAACAGTGACAGCTTTGCTTCCTCCTTTCCTTTTTGGATGCCTTTTATCTTTTTCTTGTCTAATTGCTCTAGCTAGGACTTCCAATACTATGTTGAATAGAAGTGGTGAAAGCTGAGATCCTTGTCTTGTTCCTGATATTTAGAAAGCTCTAAGTTTTTACCCATTGAGTATGGTATTGGCTGTAGGTATCTCATATATGGCCTTCATTATGTTGAGGAATTCTCCCTCTATTCCCACTTTGCTGAGTGTTTTTTTTATCATAAATGGGTGCTGTACCTTATCAAATGCCTTTTCTGCATCAGTTGATATGATCATGTGATTTTGTCTTTGCTTTTGTTTATGTGATATATTACATTTATTGATTTGCAAATATTATACCATCCTTGCATCCCTGGGATTAATCCCACTTGGTCATGGTGTATGATCTTTTTAACATATTGCTGAATGCAGTTTGAAAATACTTTGTTGAGGATTTCAGTGTCTATGTTCATCAGAGATATTGGCCTGAAGTTTTCTTTCTTTGTTATGTCTTTATCTGGTTTTGGGATTAGGGTGATGCTGGTTTCATAAAAAGAGTTTGGGCCCGGCTGGTGTGGCTCAGTGGATTGAGCACGGTCTGGGAACCAGAGGGTCCTGGTTCGATTCCCAGTTGGGGCACATGCCTGGGTTGCCGGCCAGGTCCCCAAGTGAGGGCCATGTGAGAGGCAACCATACATTGCTCTTTCTCCCCTCCCTTCTACTCTCTCTGAAAATAAATAAATAAAATCTTTAAAAAAAATAAAATAAAAAGAGTTTGGGAGTCTTCCATCTTCTTGGAGTTTTTGAATAGTCTGTGAAAGACTAGGGTTAGCTCTTCCTTAAACACTTTGTAAAATTCTCCTGTGAAACCATCCAGCTCAGGGGTTTTGTGTGTCGGGTTTTTTAAAATTTTTATTACAGCTTCAATTTTGTCAGCTGTTATTGGTCGGTTCAGGCTTTCTACATCTTCATTCAGTTTTGGTGTCTATGGAGATTTCAATGTCTGCCTTGTTCTTGCTGCAGTAGGACATAGAAAAAAATAGTGTAGTATGCTTTTAGTTCTATGTCTCCCTACACAAAGAACATTCAAAACTATTTTAAGACCTAGGATCTTTTAAGTCCCATTTATGAAGTGGAAAACTGCTAGTCTGTGGTTTAGGTGGCCCTGAAACAAATGCTTGGCCAGGCCATTGTAGAGAATATTAGGCCCATGTAGGAATTAAACTCGAGCTTCCATATAGGGGAAGGAATATACAGAGTTTGAAGTTCAGACAGCAAGTGGCAAGTGGTCTCTCACCTATATTTTCTGTACTTCATGAATAAATCCCTTAACCAAGGTCATATCTTTTTAATATGTGATGGAGTCTGCATAAACTTGTAGAGCCCATTGTATACATCTCTTCCTAATACAATGAACAGTGACATCAGGTTATAGCTTGACATAAGCATGGATGGGGGTATTTACATTATAGAAATCAGCAAACACTACACAGAAGTCATTTGTTGTTAAATATTTACTCACTTCCAATGACTGTGAGGGAACATGAAGGCTTAACATTTTGATCTACTTAAGTCAAGTCTGTAGGAGCATTCTAGCTCCAGAGGTCCCCAAGGGATTGGTGAAAGCTGTAGTTGGGTTTTCATTACAAATAGACTTCTTCTTTTGCCCATTCCTGCTTCTGTTGCATCCCTTCCACAGATGGTGCTACCAGGCTCCACGTAAGTAAACACCCTCTATCCTAAACTCCATTTCTTCCTGGGGAAACTAACTTTCCACAGAGGTTGAATAATTTTACCAATGTTACTCAAATACTAAGAGGCAGTATCAAAACTGAACTATCTGTCTAACCCCCAAACCCATGTGCTTAGTTACCATTAGGTGTGGCTCTAGATATTATAAATTCATAGATAGTAACCAATTTCTACTTCTCAACTGCTTTTGAATATACACAACAATTTTAAGAACAGGAAAAATTCGGGGTGGCTAACTCCAAGAGATTAATTTGCTCCTCACATCTTACAGTTATTAAAATTAAGGAGATGACTTGAGATATCCACCCAAAGACAGAAAAAATATTTTCTGCTAAGAATAACTCACTATGGAGTCAACATGAAAAGTTGTCTGGGAAAAACTGGTGATATAAGGCAAACATGTCTTGTTTTTTTCCTCTTTTCCATTTAATAAAATCAATTCAATTTAACACATTTATTCTTACCTACAATATATAAAACATTGTGACAAGTACTGTGGGGAATACAAGATAAGAAATGTTTTCTAAACATTCTCCACTAATAAGAATGTGAATTATAAAATACAGAAAACTAGAACAAAGCAAAGTGGCACATTAGTGAAAATGAAGTGCTAAGGGACTGTTAGGACTGAAAGTGCTAATTTTACTCATGATCATAGAATAGGTGAAATCGAAATTTGGCCTTGAAGAGTAAAACTTTGATAGAAAGCTGTGGAGTGTGGGGAGGCAAATGGGGGAGGAAATAGCTGGAACAATTATTTTGACACAAGGAATCTCAAGGAGTGTGCGGAGAAAAGATGTTCTAGTGCATCTTGAATATCTATGCCATTTGCTTGTAATAACCTGATATCCTTATTTTATTAAAGTTCTTTATAAATACTTGTCTTTTGAAAAGATTCAGAAAGGGCTAAATTTGGGGTATTCTTTTGACTTTAACTCTGCTCAAATACTTAAATTTGTTATTTTGCTGTGAGGATGTACAGTTATAGTGAAATGTGAAATGCTCTTAGTCACTGGAGTTGGAAAATAGTTCCAGAGGAATCCTGGCTGGAAATAAAAGACTTGGGGAAAGGGTATGGCAGGGGATAAAGTTTGGAAAGTTAGAAATTAAAATTGTGGGGAGAACGTTTAAAGTCAAATTTGGATGTTTGAACACTAATTTATCATTGTTCCAAAGAAAGAACGTGATCAAATTTGTTTTTCAAGCAGAAAAGGCTGAGTGTGGAAATGGGTTGGAATAGAATTAATGGAAGAGGCTGGTATCAGGAAGCTGTAGGGATAGGCCAGCTAGGTGAGAAGAACTTTCTGGATAGTACGGTCAGCAATGGATACAATGATTTGGTCAACATACTTAGAAGGTAAAATTAACAGAGAGTTGATAATATGGGGAGTGAAATATAGGAAAAATATAAAATAATTAAATACTTATTCTGGGAAAAACATTGCCAGTTTGTAGTTCTGTCAATAGAAGAGATTTATTCCCAGTTTAGTCCAGTTCTATCTATAGCTTTCGGCAGGGCATTTTTTACCTTCCCTAGTAGAAAACATTCTGTATTGCAGAGGCCTTCATTTCTTATTTATTCTCATTTCCAGAGAACTTGTCCCATGTCCAATGTAGAAAATACCAGCTGGAAAGAATGGAGATAACCTTAACCTATTTCTCTACATCTTTATTCTGTCAGATGTAGCTGAGGAGAAATTCAGGATTAATTTTAAACATTTTTTGTTCCATTTGGTTCTCAGGCTAGGAATCCAGTGTGGTTGGAGAATCTATACATATTTCTAATATGTTTATCTATATTTTAATTTGAAGTCAGACTTACCAAAGGCAAACAGTTATTCAGTTCCTTTTGAAGCACTTGATAGTATCTTCGGAGGATCTGTTAAATTCTCCTTACAGTAATTTCTAGAATCACAAATAGCTTCCCTTTGTCCTAAGGCATTTGGCAGTCATTTGTGATAATGATCCCCATACAGATTCCCAAATTAAAGGACTTTTATCTCTATATAGATGACTTCAAAGTTAAATATATCCAGAGTTTATAGATGTGTTATTGTGTTGACCAGAAATGTAAATTATAACCTTCTTCTAACCTATTGACCTTCTCTGGAGCTAAGTTATTATTGTTGTAAAAGAAAGTTTATTAATGAAATATCACTCACAAGTCCTCTAGAGAAATGTCTCTCCTGAAGTATGAGAAAGATAAAATCACTAACAAAGGCTATTGATGACTGGTTCAAGTCAAATTCCCCCAACCTTCTCTAGTTCTGAAAATGTGAAGAGAAAATGCTTTTGACTTAATTTGCATGCAAGAATCATCAAAAAGATCAAATTGGCTCCTGAGTCCTTTTAATCCAATCTTAATGGCCTTTGTAAATATCCTTGCTTTATGGTATAGCAAGATATTTCAATCTTATCTTGCACATTTCCTGCCCCAGAGATAAAATTAGCCATTTTGCCAAAGAACCCTGGAACCCTTGTTCCCTTTAATGAGAAATGATATTCAGAGACTGCAATTCAGGTAGCAGGAACACTTATTGCTATTAGATTAGACATTGTTTCTGGCCTTATTAGATAGAACAAGAAACCATGGGAACCATATGAGATTACTTTTTCTATAAATTAAAAGTGGTAGAAAATCACGAGGTTGATGTGGCTTGATCTAATATTTAAAGGTAAACTACATCATAAGTTCACCCAATTTAAATTAGATTTTATAGGGCTGTTATTTTAGGGAAGGGGAATGGGTAGAGATAGAGATAAAATAAAGTTGTCCATATATTCATAATTGTTGAAGCCAGCAATGAGTACATAAATGATTATAAATGTCACTTTTGAGTATGTTTGAAAATTTTCATAATGTATAGTTTTAAAGAAGACTGTAGAGATTGAAACAATAATCCCAGGAAGTGTTGTTGAAGATGCATATAAAGAGTTTGAATAAGTGCTTCATAAAATGAGACAGGAATAAAATATAAAGTATCATTTGTATATGATATTTAAAATATATACATGTATCAGAATAAATACATAGAATATATAATTTTGAAAATTGCATCTACATGATTGATAGATGATAGATGCAAGTATATAGAGATTTAGATAATGACCACAAAATCTTGGGCAGAACCTTTTACTTAAGGCCTCAAAACCTCAAAGAGTCTTCTATTAGGTAATCACTATTACTGCATTCAGAAGAATATTTGTGACTTTAAGTGAAAGAGGCCTCAACAGGTATTTATGGAACATCTTTGATGCATACAGTTATGTGTTAAGCTCATTATGTGTGATATTAATTCATTAATGTATATTTATTTAAAAGGCTTATAAAATAAGAAAGGATTAGTTAAGACAGACATGGGTGAAAGGAGAGAAGAATAAGAAAGAACAAAGATGATTTTGGAAAATAAATCCAGGAATGAGCTTAATGAAAAATCACATATTACAAACTTCTAACCCAGAAATTTTCAACTGGTGTGTCACAGGAATTTTTAAAACATTCAATACATGACTATTTAGTCAGGGGCACTGATCTCTTTTCCCTTAGATTGTCAAATAAAAAGGTGACAACATAGACACCTAATGTGAATGAATAAAAAATTATGCCTGGGGTGGGGTGGGGGGAGGGTAAATGTGGACAACTGTAATTGAACAACAATAAAATAATTTAAAAAAATAAAAATAAGAAAAGACATGAGGAAAAAAAATTATACCTATTTCAACAATCAACAATTAACTTTGAGAAACAGGAAACATGAAAGTTAGAACCAGACCTATGTGCCTCCTGATATGATACAATAAAATGTCCATAGCACACATATGGTGAATTCTTCTTCTTAAAAAAGATTTCATTTATTTATTTTTAGAGAGAAGGGGAGGGAGAAAGAAAGGGAGAAAAACATCGATATGGGAGAGATAGAGAGATACATCGATCAGTTGCCTCTCACATGCCCCAGGCATGTAACCTGACTGGAAATTGAACTGGTGACCTTTCCGTTTGCAAGCCAGCACTCAATCGACTGAGCCACACCAGCCAGGGCATGTGGTGAATTCTTACAACAAAATATTTAACTTCAGAATAATCAGACCTATAGATCTTATTTATAGTTTTCATGAAATATATAAAATAGGAGAACAAATTAATCAACTCACCATGAGAAAACAAACACTTCCAGAAGGTGAAATAACTGGCCTGCTATTTTTTAACAAGTCATTGTTATGGAAAAAGAGTATGACAGCTGTTGTAGATTAAAAGACTTTAGAGATCTCACACATAAATAGAATGCATAATCCTTGTTTAAACAAATCACCTATAGAAGACATTTTGGGGACAACTGGAAAAAATATGACTATAGACTAGGCATTAGATAATATTAGAAAATAATAATTAATTTTGTTAATTTTGATGATATTGTGGTTTTATAGGAGCATGCCATCTTTAGAAATGTGAACTGAAGCATTTGAAATGAACTATCATGAAGTATGTAATTTATTTTCAAATGCTTCAGTCAAAAATAGATAAAGAAATATGGTAAAATACTAAAAATTGTTAATTCTTAAGTTTTGAATGTGTGGATTCATTATACTATTTTCTCTAAGTTTCAAAGTTGTCATAATAAATAATTTTTAAAAGTATGAAAAATTTTAAGCCATTAAATATTAATGAGAAAATCAAGATCAGATAAAAAGAAAAAAATGGGATCAGATAAACCCAGAAACTATTAGTTTCATTTTCATTTTCCCTAGCAATTAACATTGTGAATTCCACGTTGTTGAGTAATCTCAAAAGAATGTTAGAAATAGCTCCAAGATTGTATTCTTGCCTTTCTTCCTCAACTTATATTATGTTCTTATTCAAAAGGGAACACATTATGTTGGTTTACATTTCCATTATCTTTAGTCTCACAAAAATAGAAGGTAAAACATGGCACATATCCTAAGATCCTTTGCAAAAGTTAATATGCTGTAAACATGTTATTTTTCTGTTCACTGAAATATTTTAGCATGCCATTGGTGGTTTTATATTCTAAAAATAAATGAGAATTTTTGAAAGAAAAACTGATTGAATTCAAGGAAATCCTATTTAGTTCTATGCAAGAAGCCTTCTAAGATTTGGAGTTCAGGACCTTAATATCCTATTATTGCCATAGCTTTCAGGTTAGAGGCCTTGTTTTCCTGATGGCAGTTCGACTCAGTTGGTCACTTTGCATTATTGGTATCATTTGGTCCACGTGAGTTAGAAAGAAGGTCATTCGACTACTGTCATGTGGGCTATTACCTTCATG
Organism: Micronycteris hirsuta; assembly: GCA_004026765.1. Classification (NCBI taxonomy): domain Eukaryota; kingdom Metazoa; phylum Chordata; class Mammalia; order Chiroptera; family Phyllostomidae; genus Micronycteris; species Micronycteris hirsuta. Next base: position 5,314 of record PVJI01025287.1, on the reverse strand, counting down.
CAACAGTAGACTCCATGTAAACTTTCCCAGAAGCTACCAAACGGAAAGGTTTGTGGACCAAATTACAATGTGCAAATCAAGAGTATTTTTTTTTACATTTTTTATTGTTGTTCAAATACAGTTGTTTCCATCTCCCCCACTACTCCCCCCACCCCAGCCATCCCCACTTCCCACCCTTGATCCTACCCTCTTTTGGTTTTGTTCATGTATCCTTTATACATGTTTCTGAAAACCCTCCCTGATTTTCCCCTATTTTCCCCTCCCATCTCCCCTCTGGTTACTGTCAGTTTGTTCTTAATTAGAAAAAACTGACAATAAGAGTATTCTTAATACTATTGAAATCTTTAAGGCAACTTTAAGGCTTATAAATACATAGAGCAAATATAAAAAAAACAAAATGAAGAAATTGATTCAGTACTATTTCTTTTCACTTTCAAAATATAAAAAATAAAATAAAGACAAATATTGCAAGTTTAAAAGAAAGTAAAAAAAATAGTTGTGTAAATCACACAGTTTAGATCACACTACTTGAATCTTTTTCCTCCCCTCCCCTCCATTCCTCTCCCCTCTCTTGCCTGCAATTGTCTTCCCTGATGATAATGTAGTTATGAGACCAAAGATGAAGTTCAAGCAAGGAGGACCACACACAAAAGGGTCCCCGCACCACACACTTATTTTATTAGAGAAACACTGGGTAAATTGTGCCAGGCCACATATGTAGCTCTCAAGTAAGTGTACTGAATAGTCATGAGTTTTATGTGCATTTTGGGGATTATCTTGATTTTCTGGCAGGGCCAAAATTTAACTATACTCACCTATGGATGGCTGATTAAAGGAGATGACATAGCTGACAGCTATTTGTAATGATTATGACTTGGTCTTTTCATCCATTTCTATCTCTGAGTAGACTTTTGATTTTTTTTTATCATATATTACATTTATTCTATCTTTAACATGTGTTACAGGCTACTAAATTTAACACATCTTCAGAATTTTGTCTGTCTCCCAAGCTATTTGCTTACTTGTTATCTGGGCTTAACATAGTTTTGCTACTATATTTAAGCTACTAGATTTATTACAATGTATGTTTGACATATCTAATAAGTATCAGCCATCCCCTTTCTTTTACTGTGTGACCCTTACTGGATGACTAAACCTATTATAACTTAGATTTACACATCTGTAAGATGAAGTGGAGGCAGGATATCCTGAAGCCTCAACCTTTCTGATGTCTATCCGCCTTGTGCTATTCTCATGAGGTTTAATAGTATAAAATGCATGAAAAAAAAACAACTGAAAAAATAAGGTTCTGTTTTCCACATTGGTGAATAAGTTGTGAATGTAGAGGGTATAACATTTATCATTTTACATTGAGTAATATTGGTCTTTTTACAATGATGACAATGATGGCAATGGTATCTTACATTTTATCAGAGAGTACTGTTTATTTAAGTGCTTCGAGTTACATTGCTTCTGCTGATGCCCAAAGTAACCATGTAAGGTAAATTATAGCAGGTAATGATGCCACTTTACAGACAAGGACATAATCAGGAGAAATGAAATGATGTGCTAATCTCAGGTTACTGAATGGATCATGCTCTTACAAATAAATATCTTTATTATAAAGAGAGCTAACACAGCCATTCCTGTTTTTCTTTACCCCATTTATTTTGTGCTTCTGATTTCATATTTACAAAACAAACATCCAATCTAAAATTTTATTTTCAGTTTGAGTGCTCAGTGTAATCAGATCATTCTGAATGTCAGGATATTATCTAGCCAAATACAGTTTTTAGTCAATAAATTCAGTGGATATAGGGATCAAATCTTTTAGATTACTATTTTATCCGCAGTGAGTTGCACCCTGCTTAATGCATTGATAGCGAAAGTGGCATTAAAAGTCCACTTTGTTGAATGAATAAATTAAAGGATTAATTAATGAACAAATGAGTAAAAAAGACAAAACCTGATGTGGAAGACTGAATTTCCCCCTTTTAAATGTACCTAGCAAGGGGGAAAGATGGCGGCGGAATAGGAGGGAGTGGAGTCGGCTTCCTCCTGCCCACTGGTGGGATATCTGGCCGATTTTCTGAGGAGCAGAACGATCGCCCAGCTGTATTCCAGTGTGTGGGAAGATTGACGACCAAGATTGCACACAGTTGAAAAATCAGACGGTAGGGAGTCTGCTTCAGAGCAAAGGGGCCCCTCGGGCCCAGCGGGGAGCTGGGAAGATGGCGGAGTCCAGCCGCGGCAACTGCCCGATCTATTGCAGGAGCCTGGGGAGGGAGGTGGATTGGGGTGTGTGAGTAGCCAAAGCAGGCACTTGCGTGTGTTGGGAGAGGTTTGTCCCCAGTTGGCCGGAGGTCAGTGCTTATGTGGGGACTGGTCCGAAGAGGCTGGTGAACCAAGCGGGAGGAATTGGAGATTGAACTGAATGGGAGACTTGCAGCCCGGAGCTCTGGGACCAGGCGCGCACCCTGCAAAGCCAGTCAGGGGCGGCTCAGGTTAGTGTGAGACGGGGCGCCCAGGACAGGGTCTCACGGGAGCCGAGTCCAGAGACGAAAGCGGTCTGCGAATTCAGGGGCACGGAGCTCACTCCTGGAGGGACCGAGACACAGCCCAGCACCTGTGATCGGAGACCTGCAGTGTCAACTGCCTCTGTGGGAGAGGGACAGGGGAGCCCAATCGAGCTCCATTGAGGGAAGCAACAGACCTCGTGAACTCCTGACTCAGTGTAGAGACTAGGCAACCCAGGAGGGGTACTGCGAATTCCTAGCAAATGGACTGAAGCAGGACGGCAGCTAAGTGTGCAGCTCAGAAAGGAAGAAACAAAAGGAAACCTGATATCTTCCCAGCCTGTGGCAGACAGAAGGACCAGAGGAGCTGTCCTGACTGGACACTTTTACAGCCAGACAAGAGAAGGTTTGTTTTTTAAATTGTTTTATTTTGTTTCTTTGTTTTGGTTTTCTGTTTGCTTCTTTGTCGGTTTTCCCTCACCCTTCTTCCTATCTGTCCTTCTATATATTTTTTAGTTCCTTCTACCATCCCATAATTTAGTTTTCCTATTTCTCTCTTCTTTTTGTTTTTTATTTTTTATTACTTTTTATTTTATTTTTTTTCCTTTTTTTCCTCTTTTTTCCCTTCCTTTCTCTTCTTTATCCACAGGTGAGACATTGAAACCTGGAATTGTGAAGAGAATAGAGTGGGTCTCAGACAAGAGCCAGCCTAAAAAAACAGAGACAATAAAAAAAAATTAACATCGCGGCTCCAGAGAACTTGACAGATCAATTTAAGAATCAGAGGCTAGCAAGAAGAATCCCACAAACAATGGGAAGACAAAGAAACAATCCCCAAATGAAAGGAAAGGAGGAAGCCCCAGAAAGAATGATAAATGAAACAGTGGCAAGCCGACTATCAGATATTGAGTTCAAAGCATATGTTATCAGGCAGCTCAAGAAAATTGAGAAGCTTGATGAACTCACAGAAAACTACCAGAAACTACAGGGAAACTATAATGAACTCAATGCAAACTATGTCAACATGAAAAAGGAAATAGAAACAATTCACAAGGGCCAAGAGGAAATGAGTAATACAATATCTGAACTGAAGAACACAATAGAAGGAATCAAAAGAAGGCTCGATGAGGCAGAGGATCGGATCAGTGAGCTGGAGAACAAGGTTGAAAAAAAGCACCTAAAAAGAGCAAGAACAGGAAAAGAGGCTTAGAAAGAATTAAGAGGTATTAAGGGAAATGCAGGACAACATGAAATGTAATAATATTCCTATAATAGGGATACCAGAAGGAGAGGAAGAGCAGCAAGGGCTGGAAAACCTGTTCGAAAAAGTAAAGATGGAAAACTTCCTTAATCTGATAAAAGAAAATGCCACACAAATCCAGGAAATACAGAGAGTCCCAATCAAACGGAACCCTAACAGGCCCACTTCAAAACACATCATCATTAAAATGGCAAAATTCCAAGACAAAGAGAGAATCTTAAAGGCAGCGAGGCAGAAGCAGGAAGTAACATACAAGGGAACCCCAATAAGGTTAGCAGCTGACTTCTCAATGGAAACACTCCAAGCCAGGAGGGAATGGCAAGAAATATTCCAAGTAATGAGAACCAGAGGCCTGCAACCAAGACTACTCTACCCAGCAAGGCTCTCAATCAAGATAGTTGGCCAAATAAGAAGCTTCCCAGACAAAAGAAGTCTAAAAGAATACACCTCCACCAAACCAGCTCTGCAAGAGATCCTAAAGGGACTGATTAAAGGAAAGGAAGGGAAAGAGAGAGAGTGAGGAACACAGGTACAGAAAAAAATGGCAATGAATAAGTACCTAACAATAATAACCTTAAACGTAAATGGATTAAATGCTCCAAATAAAGACAAAGAATAGCGGAATGGATAAGAAAGCATGACCCACACATATGCTGCCTAGAAGAGACCCACCTCAGGACAAAAGACTTACACAGACTGAAAGTGAAGGGCTGGAAACAAGTTTTCTAAGCAAACGGACAAGAACAAAGAGCTGGGGTAGCAATACTCATATCAGACAGAATAGACTTCCAAAAAAGGGCCATAGAGAGACCCAGAAGGACACTTTATAACTCTAAAGGGAAGAATCCACCAAGAAGACATAAATATTGTAAATATATACACACCCAACTCAGGAGAACCCAAATATATAAAGAAAATCTTGGAGGACTTCAAGAAAGACATTGAGGCAACGCAATTATAGTAGGGGACTTCAACACCCCACTGTCAGAAATGGACAGATCCTCCAAACAAAATATCAGCAAAGACATTGTGGCATTGAACAATGCCTTAGAAGAAGTGGACTTAACTGATATATATATAGGGCCCTTGACCCCAAAGAAACTAAATACACATTCTTTTCAAATGCACATGGAACATTTTCAAAAATAGACCATATGATAGGACACAAAACAAGCCTCAACAAATTCAAGAAAATTGAAATCATACCAAGTATTTTCTCTGACCACAAGGGACAGAAATTACAAACCAACCCTAAGGAAAAAACCCAAAACACTCTGAAAATCATGCAGACTGAATGGCATGCTGTTAAACAATGAATGGGTCAAGGACGAGATTAGGGAAGAAATCAAAAAGTTCCTTGAAACAAATGAAAATGAACTGACAACAACCCCAAACTTATGGGACACAGCGAAGGCATTCCTGAGAGGGAAGTTCATGGCGATACAGGCCTACCTAAAAAAAAAAAAAAAAAAAAAAAAAAAAAAAAAAAAAAAAAAAAAAAAAAAAAAAAAAAAAAAAAAAAAAAAAAAAAAAAAAA
>PVJI01025286.1:0-20683 GCA_004026765.1 Micronycteris hirsuta | reverse complement strand
AGGGGGGAGGGGAGGGTAGAGGATGCAAATAATTGTAATTGAACAACAATAAAGTAATAAAAAAAGATTCTGAAACTAGAATGCTTAGATGGAAATCTCAGATCTTCTATCTACAGGCTTGGTGACTTTGGGTGAGTTACTTAACTTCTCTATGTTCTAGCTTTCTCATCTACTTAATAGGAAAAATAATAGTACCTACCTCATACGGTTGTCTTGAGTATTCAGTGTGTGATGTGAATACATGTTGATACCTAGAACCCTGCTAGGTACATGATAAGTATTTTTTAAGTGTGTGCTATTTTTGCATGCCAGTGGTTGTCAACAGGAGTGAGTTTGCCCTTCAGGGACATTTAGCAATCTCTGAAGATAGTTTTGCGTGTGTGTGTGTGTGTATGTGTGTGGAGGGGTGCAGGAAGTGCTGTGGAATTTCATTGGTAAAGGCAAGAGATGTTGCTAAATATCTTACCATGCAAGGACAGCCTCCACAACAAAGAATTATTTGGCCCCAAATGTCAATAGTGGCAAGGTTGAGAATCTCTGTTGTATACTATTGACAGTTCTTACTATGGTCTATTTCATAATAGGTATCTTAAGCTATATTCTTTTGATATAGGTACAGTTTCTTTGCAAAATAAACAAGTTATAGTCTTCATTTCCACAGGGAAATATAGTCTGTCTGCTTTATCTTGAAATAGGCTACCCTCTTATTTAATCTATCATATAAATAGTGGGTACAAGAAATATTTCTTGATCTTCTTTACTTTATTACAAATGCAATAGAGCAGGTACAATAACAATTGTGAGTCAACAGTTTGCTTTAGTGACAGGGAGAAAATAGAGAGTAATGGGGTGATAGGGAGGCAAAGAGCTAGCCTTGGGTCCTTGAAAGCACTCAAATCTTGAAATAAACTACTTTCTTTCCTGCCTTCTCACTCTTATGTGCTAGAGTGCTTAGTGTTAGTTATTGTTTGAATGGGGGAGGGGGGAGAAGGTGAACTAATGAACAAAAACTGTATCAGTTGATATTTCAAATAAATTCACTGTTTCATTCAATTAAAAAAATCATGAGAGTGAATCACAATAGCAATCAAAGACTGGCCCTGGCTGGTGTAGCTCAGTGGACTGAGTGCAGGCTGTGAACCAAAGGGTCGCTGGTTCGATTCCCAGTCAGGGCACATGCCTGGGTTGCAGGCCAGGTCCCCAGTGGGGGCCACGTGAGATGCAACCACACATTGATGTTTCTCCCCATCTCTTTCTCCCTCCATTCCCTTCTGTCTAAAAATAAATAAATACATAAATCTTAAAAAAAATTATATATATATATATATATATATATATATATATATATATATATATATGACTGTATGTGTGTCAAAAGTTTGGGCAAATTTCTGGGAGCAGTTTGGTACTGAATGAAGCCTCCTTACAGGGTGGAATATTCTCTATGTCCTGGTTACTCAAAGTGTGGTCCACACATCAGCAGCATCATTTATACCTTGTTAGAAAGGTAGAATCTCAGGTCCTGCCCTGGGCCTGCTGAATCACAATCCGCATTTTAACAAGAATTCTAGGTGATTTATATGCCCGTTATAATTTGAGAAATGCTGGAATTCTATCTCCGTCCCTGGCACATATGGTGTGCAGCTTAGCTTTTAATTCAGGAATGGGCCTATTAATAGGCTAAAGGTGACAGGGGGGAGCACTTTTAATCAATGAGAAAGCTATTTCCCCTTCCATTAAGTAATTTATATAGCACTGAGTTTATTTAAAGATTCTCAAATGATCTGATTTTGTAAGATATGATCTTTTCATTAAACTGATGTTATGGTTAATGATTTGTGTCATACTTGCAATTTAAAAGTTAAGAATGAAGAGTAGCAATGCTTTGAAAAGTTAACGAAGTGTGTTCTACTATCTTTGTAATATGCAGATGGGAAGAACTACACTTGCAATCCAGCTATGGCATCCTATATTTTTCATCTCTATAATGTATACTTATTTATAGATATCTAGATATAATAACTCTAATCTCCTATACACTTAGCTGACTGCCACAGGATGAGACTGAAAGAGAAGTTACAGTAAAATGAATGGTGTTAGAAGAAAAGGACACATTACTTCAATTAAGTGCACTTCCTTATTAAATAAATTGGACTTGCAGACCAAGAGACTGAAATTGTGTTTCCATCAGAAACCCAACTGTGACCAGCAAAAGTGGGGGCTGCTCCTCCATTCTTATGGATATTTGAGCCACCACCAGATGTCTGCCTCTGACATTATCCTCATTTTTTATCCTGTTCCTACTCAAAAGGAGAAAAGGGTAGGTATCTCATTCTCTGGCAAGGAGACCAAAGGGTGGGGTATAGAAATGATGCAAAGCTCTATGGGCTGCATATTAATAATTACATGCCAAATCTAACATCACTGTCACTTTCTCCCCTACAGCTCCTGATAATTCTCCATAGCCTTTTACTCATGTTACATACTAAAACTACAGTAGATCCCAGAGAAGTTGATACAACTACAAAACTTGAGACAGATATAAAACTCTGGATTTCTAACCAGAAAAGAAAAATATTCCCATGTTCTTCCATATTGGGTGATTTCCAAAGTACTATAATCTGTGTGCCTTGGAAATGGTTACATGTTTTGGGCTTCAAGCCACCAGTGAAATAAATTTTAACTTTATCTGCTGCTGGTGAAGGATAATGAGTGTTTTCTTATGAAATTTGGGGCCTCTTTCTCCCTAGAAGCTTATGCACTTCTATTGTGCCAGCTTCCATATACTCTCATTATCATTATTAGACACAACATCTAAAACACTATTAAAATAAATCTCATCTCAAATTGCCTTCCTGAAGTGAACTGAGGAGATTCTGGCATCCATAAATGCAGAAACGTACACTGTGATGAGCTGTCCATTGTATCAGACCAAAAACTATGAAATGAAGAACATAGCAAGCTTGAAGGTTAATCAGAAGCTTCTAGATAATTCTGCCACTGTTTCAATTTTAGTAGTCTCTCGTGAAACATTGGATCTCATTAGGCTTTCAGCTCTTGAGCCCCAGGATACATTGTATTTAATTAATTCTTCCTGGCATAAAAGTTTTCAGACACTCTAGGCACTGGTAGCCAAATAAAATTCTCTCAGAGGTAATCTCAGAAATCCCTTGTGACACACACACACACACACACACACACACACATACACACACACATACACACACACACAGGGTCTGGCAGCAGTAAGGCCTGCTTGAGTGTGGTTTGTAGGGTAATATGGGTGTAATCATTTATAGTTTTCATTTGAACATTTTACCTAAAATGTCACATGGTATGCTTGAGTGTGATATTGTTATGTTACAGAATCACATGCTCATGATTTTGTAATAAAAGGTTTTGTAATAAAAAGGGGCGTTATTTGTGCCAGACCCTGTGTGTGTGTGTGTGTGTGTGTGTGTGTGTGCGCGCGCGCGCACGCGCACGCACATGTGTGTATCTTTCAATATGAAAACTCAGATCTTGGGGAAGGTATGAGTGTAGACAGAGAGATGTCTATTGACATCTGTCCTAGAGCCAATATGAAATCTGGTTTAGAGAGAGAGTGTTTTTTTTTTTAATATATAATCTTTATTATATATTTTTATTACCATTTAGTCCCCTTAGTCTTTATTGCTGTTGAGTGATTGCAAGCAAGATGCATGCTAATCTTTAGATAGGATAGGTGGCATGGTTAAAGCTTATTGAAACCATTCTGAAATAACAGAAATCTGGGCTGAATATGCCCAAGCTGTGGCATGTCAACTGTTCATAGGATTTTAATAACCTCTTTGTATGGGTTCTTTTCCTGGCTTGTGACAGCGTCATAGACTGCACTGCCATTTGAATATGGAATTTTTAATAACTAGTAATAAAAATCAACAGTGGTCATTTCTATCTTTTGAACTTATTTAACAAGATGCAAGAGATGAGAAAACCTTTTCAATCAAGTTCTCTAAAGCAAAAGCTTCAGAGAACAGTTTAAAAATCTCCCAAAATTACCCTGTTTGAACATGTTTATCGAAAGGAGATTAAAGTGAAGAATGGAGGAAAAGGCATTCAGATGGGGATAGTTATGGTAAAGAGCATGATGACAGGTTTTGATATACTGATAATGTTTTCTTTCTTCATCTGGGTGCAGGTAACAGGGACGTGCTCAATTTGCAAAAATGTATTATGCTATGCTCTTAATATCAGTACATTTTTTGGTGTGTATTTCAATAAAAAGTAGCAAACAAAGAATCCGAACATGTAGTTCATGAAGGTGGTCCAGGTAGAACCAGGTATCATGGAAGCAAAGCCATGGTGAAGGTAAGAGTAGGATAATGCCACTTGAAATGGATAGAGGATACATTAAAAGGGCCTGACCAAACCAGTAGCTAGAGTTTTTGGAGGAAAGTTTGAGATGGAGATGAGAGGTAATGGTGGGGAGGGGAGGGAGATAGTGAATCAAGATGCTAGAATTGAAAGGGAGTTGAAACAGGAAGCCAACTCAGGAGCCAAGTGTGCCTGAATCACACAATGTTGCTAAATGGAGATCAGCAGGAATTAGCATAGATCTATCTGAGCACCAGAGGAAGTAGGTATGGGTCTCTTCTTCCCAATTTAGAAAGTGAAAGGGACCCTATCTCTAGGGTCTTGGATGGGACAATACTCATTTACAAGGTACAATTGTCAATTACACAGAAGACATTGGTTCCCTAGATAGCATACCCTCAGAGACACATCTGGTTATCTTGGTATCTCCTGGAGCACTTCAAAATGAGAAGAGTCTCTCTTGGGTACCGTTTCATTCACCAACCCAGGCAAGGATCAGATTTGTGGCCATCCCTACCAAACCACATGATTGGATGGTTCTGCCAATTTTTCATTACACTAACATTTGTTGAGTACCTACTATGTGCCAGGAGCTGCTGTATGTGTTGAGGAGGCAATGAAAAAAGCAGGGAAAATCTGTGCCACCCGATGCTTACATCATGTTGATGATGTCTAATATACCGCAGCTGAAGGGCTTATTTGATTTAGAGTTTTATAAGCAAAGAGAAAAAAATCTGCTGAGAATCATCAAAACACAACAATGGCTAAAATATATACAAGTATGCCCAATGATTAACCTACACATAAAAATGATATCATATACAAGCATATGATTTGTTAACTGTCTGTTCAGGTAAAGTATATTTCATAGGGTCAAAAAGACCCATGTCTAAGGCTTAAGGTTTAAGACCTTTCCCCATTTCTTGCTGGTTGAAGTGAGCAATTTTCTTACCCTCTCTAGGTCCTGATTTTTTCTCATTTATGAAATGAGAATAATTTGGTAACTTATACTTGAAGGTCGTGAGGGTTAATATGTTTATCTTAGTTACTAACTCATAATAATTATATTTATAAGTATGCAATAAAAGGTAATACATTCTAAATCCCAAATACTTTGAAGTGTTCTAGGTTTGTTCAGTCCCTCTTTTTATATGAGCCCCTCAAAACTTTCTTAAGTGTCTCAAGCTCTCTTCTCTATGTTGTTCCATGCCCAGGGTCTGTTGGAGTATTTGTAAAAATCGTTCAGGTGAGGAGACTTACAGTTTCCTGTGCCTCTTTCTTTTTTTTTTAAATAATTACTCTATTGTTTTTCAATTGCAGTTGTCTGCATCCCCTCCCCTCCCTTCCCCCCACCCCCCTCCAACATCACCTCCCTTCCCTGCCTCCCTCCTTCCCCTTGGTTCTGTCCATGTGTCCTCCATAGTGGTTCCTGCTTCATCCATCACAGTACCATTCACAAAGCTGATTGTTGATCATTAATGCTCTGGTCTTGGCTTTGTTAAGCAAGTTCATCCCTCCCTAATTTTCTCCTTTTCTTTTTTTAAATTACTTTATAGTTGTTCAGTTACAGTTGTCTACATTTTCTCTCCACCACTCTCCCCACCCCATCCAAACCCACCTCCCTCCCTTGCTTCCACCCTCCTCCTTGGGTTTGTCCATGTGTCCTTTATAGTGGTTCCTGAAAACACTTCTCCCCACAGTCCCCTCCCCCCTCCCCTCTGGCTATTGTTAGATTGTTCTTAATTTCAATGTCTCTGGTTTTGTTTTTCTTGCTTTTTTCTTTGGTTGATTATGTTCCAGTTAAAGGTGAGATCGTATCGCTGACTTAATGAAAAAATTTAGACATGTATTAATATTGCTCTGCTTAAATTATTTTTTATCATTCCCTATAAAACATATGAAACATGCTCCCTTAGTCTAACATGTCAAGAAACCCATATACACTACAGGGGTAGAAAATGTAGGAATTGAGACCATAAGTTGTGTTTTCACTCCTTCTATGTGTGAATTCAGTCTCAGCATTCTTCTCCATGGAACATTCCAAGCACTTGTTATTGACTGATCCTTTGCTTCCCTATCGTCTACTCTCAATACGGCAGCCAGAGAGAGCCTTTAACATGTAAGGCAAATGACTGTCCTCCTCAGATCAATGTCCTCACACCAATCATTCACCCTGAATGATCTTTCTCTCTTTCTGACTTTATCTCCCTGACCCACTATGTGCCATCTCTGCTGACCTCTTTGTTTCTTCAACACACTAGGAACCTTCGAGGCCCAGGACCTTTGCACTGGCTGTTACCTCTTTCCATAACATTCTCCATAAGAGTAATTTCATAGATAACTTCCTTGCCTTAAGGTTGTGCTCAAATCTTACCTTTTAAATGAGACCTATCATGACTGCCAATTTAAAATTGTAACCCCTTTGTGGTACGCAGAATAAGGTCCCTCCTAAGATGTTCACATCTTAATCACTAGAATATGTGAATATGTAACCTTACATAGTGAAAGGGACTTTCACTGATGTACATCGGGCAGGAGCCAGCAAGCAGGATACCACTGGCTGGGGGGCCAACTAAACTCACTGGGAAGCTACTTACTTACCTCTGGGTGCACTGGCCAGCATGTGCTACATAAACAAGCAAGAAACAAAACAGCACATTAGAAAACGAAACTCTCCTTTGCCCTGCCATGTACCTCTAGCACCTTTTATTGAAGAAACCTAACACTGCAACACCTGGCAAAGGAGAAATGTTTATGGGGTCTAGCTCCAGTACCACAAAGCAAAGCAAAGAAGGGTGGACTTGGAGCTGAGAGGCAATACACTGACAATTGGCACACCTTTGCAGATTCTCCTGAACATTAGCAATATGGTAAACCCCTTCTCCCCACCCCTGCCATGGTTTATACGGCATTTAACAAAGTACTGAACACATGTAGTAAATACTTGGTTAACTATAAATAAGATTTTCCTGAACTCTTATTTGCTCAATAGCTGAGGAAGGTGATGACATCCTCCTCTCCCTTTGTGTTGTCCTATTCTGAAATCTAATGACAGCAGTTCAACCATGAGTGAACAACAGCTGCCACCAGGCTAGCAATTTCCAACTGCAAACCAGGCTGTGATTTTCTCCTCAGCGATTATGCCATCCTGGATGTCATTTTACAAAAAGCTGAAGCCAAGCTGGGGCAAATTGTGATTTTGTTTATTAAATTCTCACTTGGTGGGAAGCATCCCTGTCAGCTACTGCTTTTCCCAGAGTCAATTTTTTACTCAGGCTTTCAAGGCCAAACCATGAAGGAAATAGGTTTCAATGCATGCCTCCTTCTTTTGTTACAAGGACTTTGATGGTTCAAAGACCAATCCTTTCAGAATCAGAATGACTCAAACTGCACAAATCCGCTTTGTGTCTAGGAGTGTAGTCTCACAGTTATATTCATTTTAACATATTTCATGGCTATTGAGGCCTTCAAAAAAATCTTATTTTGTGTGAATTCAAGTATTTGCTCACTCCAGGGGCTCCAGTAAGTGGTCCAGCCCAAAAGTAAAATTTCCTAACCCCGACTTTAACACCAACTCTAGCCCTTTCCAGACTGCCCTTGCCCATGATTAATATATGATAGTATTCTTTCCTTACCCTGAATATATTAAGTTTGCCTCAAATATTAGTCTAATGCCAATAATTGTGGCACATATGGTTTATTTGGAAGCAAAATAGTTTTAGATCTTGAGTTAGACAAATTTGTATGAGCTAAGAGTCTATTATTACTTATGTAACCTTGGATATGTTATTTTGCCTCTTTAAATTTCATATTTTTGGTAGATCAGTGCTAATTGAGGGAAATGGGGCAAGTTATTCTCTTTAACTGTTAGTTTACTCCTTAGTAAGTTGGGACTAGTGATGATATTTACTTCTGAGGGTGGTTATGAGAATAATTTTTATAAACCCTTTAACTGGTGAAACTTCAATAAATGTCAACTGTGACTGTATCAGAAGCTAGACAATGTCAACCTTTCTAGTCCAAGCTACCATCACCTCTTCTCTGAACTACTGCAGTAGTTCCTCACTGGCATTCCTGCTTGTACTCCTGCTTAGAGTCTAGTCACCACACAGCAGCCTGAAAAATCTTTTCTAAACATACACATAAACCAGGTCTCGTTACTCCCTTATTCAAAGCCCTAGGCTGACTTGTCAGCACACTCTGAACAAAATCCAAAGCCTACCATGGTCTACAAGGCCTTATATCATTTGGCCTTGGTCTATTTCTCTAATGTCTTCTCTTATCGATTTCCTTTATGTCTCAACTTTCATCAAGTCATGATTTTGTTGTTCCTTGACCATGCAGGCATGTTCCAGTTCAGGGACTTCATATGCTGATATTTTTCATGGAAATTCTTCTAATCCTAGATATTCACATTATCCATGATTTGCTCCTGCATTGTATTCAAGTCTCCTCTCAAATGTCTTCTCCTTAAAGGTCTTCCTTGAGAATTGTATATAAATGACTCCCATTTCCCATCCATTGACCTCTAGCCCTTTACCTTATTTTATTCATGACATTTATTTGTGCCTAACATTATGTTATATATTTATTTGTTTATGATCTTTTCTTCCATTAAAATGTAAGTTTCATGAAGGCAGGGACTTTGTTCACCATGGTGCAATACTTGCCATGTATTAGGTGCATAATAAATCAATAAATATTTGTTGATATAATGAATATTGTTATTATTATTGTTATTATTCATGACTTTGAGTCTTATGGAACTTTGGATCTTTTGTGAGGCTCTCATTAGAGTGCCAATGCCTCTAATAGTGGCCAATCCATCTCCTTCTTGATAAATGGTATAAATCTTAGCTGAGGTTCCTAGAAACAAGATACATGGCTTGACTCCAAGTCTTTGGGGAAAGAGAGAAGTGAAAAAGGAGTAAAGAAGGGAAAGAGAAGCTGGTGAGAGATATGGAAATATCTCAAAGAAAAATTTTCATCCAATTTATTATTTTGTTTAGAACCATCCCTGGATATTCGTTCAAACCAGGATTTCATATGAGAGAAAAACTCCCTTTCTCTGCCTCCTTTTCCTAAATATACTTATATTCTGCCTGTACAGTATAAATGTAGTATCAATGGCTGAAGAGAAGCCAATACTAACATTTGTCTTAAAACAAAATGGAAGAATTCAGTTTTTGTTTTGGCTTTAGCAATGGAAAGCTAGCATCAAACAAAACAAAATGAAATACTAAGTCATAGTGAGAGTGTATACCTGAGATTCTGCAACTCATTCCTAGGAATCCTATGATTGAACTATATGATAGTGCTGATGTTCAACTCTTTTTGACCCTGTAAAATGGCAATTGCACATGGTTCAATATAATATGGGACAGTACTAATATTTAGAGATTATAAAATTCAGGGAAATAAAGTTGTGACTCTTTATTTCTAACTAGAAAAATTAGCTCGTATTAGTAAGAATAGACTAGGCTGTACTATAGCAACAAACACCCCCAAATATGAGTGGCTTAATACAATAAAAGCATATTTCTTGCTCGTGCTACATGTGCCAATAAAAGGCGGCAGGGGGTTTTGCTTCACTTGGTTACTCAAAGATCCAGGCTGAAAAAGTACCACCTTCTTGTAGCTACACCATTTGGAACAGATGGAGTTTTAGGGGGATGCCACAAATTCAAAGATGAGGGAATTTTCAGTGTCTCAGTTCAGAAGTGGCCTACCCCACTTCTGTTCCTATCATTTTGGCTAGAGCTGGGGCTATGGCTTTTGCAAGCACACTTGCATCCTCCATCCTATCTCCAGATGAGGCCATCCCCTCCAGAGCCTTTTGTTTTTGAGTTCTCAACTCACACCACTGTGCCACCCTGGAAGGCCAAGATGGCTCTTACTTCTCATGGGACTCCTGAGGCTCATTCTTACGGATTTCCTTTCACACTCTGGGTGGAAAGCAAGGGAGACGGAAGCTTGCTGGGAGTGGGAAGAGTGGAGAGGAAGTTAGGTGTACGAAGCCATGTTAGCTCTCTTTGCGTTTGTCACATAGTGGTCCCTGGAGCTTTGCAAGAAGCACATATCAAGAAGAGGTGAAGTGAGACATAAACCTTTCCCTTTATTAATTTCTCTAAGCCTATCTGGAGATTTTTATTATCCTTTCTCTATAGATGTTTTGTGGGAGGAGGGGAGGAGGGAAGCAGTGAAGAAACTGAGAGAACAAAATTCTACCCTGGCTCAAACTCTCTTGCCCTTTCCACCTTTCCACTTCACTAAAGTTCATTCTCCCAAGGCCTTATGTCTTTTCTATATGGCTGGAAAGTGCTCCTATCATTATACAATCCTCAAGCTATGATTCACATTAAAACTCTGGCATTTCACCATCAGACTTTGGTCCCTTATAAGGAGAGCCAAGTTGTTATAATCTCCAAACTCTTTTTATCCAGAAACCTAGCTTTTGCATATCAAAAGCTCTTTAGTTTTTAGGTAATTTTCCCTGCTAAAAACTTTAAGCTTCTATTTTATAATTACAGTTGAATAGTGACTATTCATTCCAAGTTGGTTCTACCACACTTTTGGGGCATAATTGACAGTGGTTAAATGGGTAAAAGGCAAGCCACATAACTGCCAGGAACAACTGAAAATTACTGGGAACAAAATACAGTAAACTTTGTGACACCAAGACCTATGATTAGTTGAATTTGAATTAATGACTGGTACTTACCTTTCTTCTAACTTGTTTCTCATCCAGGGATAGACTAAATTTCTTATTCTCTTCGGAGTAGGATTGAGTGGATAGTGTTATGGAAGGAAGGGTGAGGAATGCTAAGAAATGGCAGGCTACCATTTCTGGGGAAACTATGAGGTAGGGGGTAGGTGTCTGAGTTTCCAGTATTCTCCTGGACCATTTCTCTATATTGGATCAATTAAAAGTTGTGTTTATAGACAGGGAATGCTTTAAAATGCTGCTATTCTATGTACTCATAAGACCCAGTTTTCACTATGAGCTATTAAATGGACAATGAAATTAGGAGATGCTAAAACATAGCCTAAAGTGAGACTGATTTGGATCCCACAGCTAAACTCCTGGGAACTCCTGGTGGGCCAGCTACATAGGGTTACTCCACACTTTTCATTAAACCTGAAACAATATGGCTCTTTAGTTTACACAATGGACGTAATTACCTTATTCATTTGTTACTTGTTTAATGTCAGTTTCCCACACTTAGGAATGCAAGCTCTATTATGGCAGAGAGGATGTATATTGCTATTTCCTATCACATGCCTAAGATGTGATGGGTGCTCAATACATATTTGTTGAATGAATAAAAATGAGTATAAATGAATAAATATCAATCACTACATTAGGGTACAAAGATGAGTGAACCAGGCTTTCCTGTACTAAGGGAGTACACAGACTGGAAAGGGAGACCTATTGGCTAGTAAATAATCCTAAATGCTGACTTACTAGGGCTAAAATCAGCAGGTGTTTGCAGCAATACGAAGTAGCCTCCCCCTTTATATGGGTCTGAATTCTCCAGTTTTGCCACTGCTTACTTCATTCATCATATACCCACCTGGAGTCTGGGGACATTTGAATGTCCAGCTGTTCCTCTTATAAGACAAGTTATTAGACATCCTGAAGGGACACATAAACAACAGAATTAGCCTGGTGCCCACAAGCAGTGTCCAAAAGTGGTGGAGGAAGTGGGTAGACAGACTATAATAAGGTCTTACCTTGACAATCAACTATGACCCACATGGATCATAACCAAGGACCAGATGGCATGATGAATGTCTCTGAGGATCCCACGTGGACATAGGATTTTGAGAACCAGATTTTCAGGCCCTCTGCCCCTGGACCCATTGGAATGCTGGAAAAGCTATCAAAACTTCGATCATAATGTAGGAGAAAGGGAGGTTATGCCAAATTATCCAAGATTAAGGTTTTGATGGAAGAGGGGCTCAAGATAGAAATTAAATTGTATTATAGATGAATGAAGTTCATTTCTTGCATGCCTGAGTTTTGGTCTGATGTTCTCAAACCTGCTACATTTGTATAATGCATGCACTATGAGAATAAGAAGAGTTATATTTTAAGACATATCCTCATTACAATTGACCATGATTCAAATGCCAATTGAAAGTATAGAGCAATCCATGAACAAAGAATGATATAGCTGATATTTAAAGCAATTTAAAATTAGAGTCCTTATATTTTTCTGCCATGTACATTAATATTTAATTTTCTGGAATCTTCCTGTTACTTATCACTGCTTCTTTATCTTAAGGAGATCACTTTCATTTCTGGAGTTCTTTGGAAAATGTATGGAGTTTAACAGGTAAACAAATCATTTAACCTCTTTGGATCTCAATGACTTCATGTGTAAAATAAAGGAAGGCAACTAGACAAGTGCTTCTCAAACTTTAATGTACATACAGTGTCCTATACAAATAGTGCCCTGTTTTAATTACAAAATCTCTTATTACAAAATTATAAGCATGTGATTCTGTAACATAACAATATCACACTCAAGCACACAATATGACATTTTAGGTGAAATGTTCAAATGAAAACTATAAATGATTACACCCATGTTATTACCCTATCAATCACACTCAAGTAGGCCTTATTTCTGCTGGACTGTCAAAAGCATTGGTGTGCAAGTAAGACAGGTAAGGGAAGGAGACCATAAAGAATGTATTATCAGGCCAGTTATCATTGTGGGCAACTGGAGCTCAATCATATCGGGGAACTGTGGGACACAAGGTAAAACATGCCTCAGAGGTATCCCCATTAAGGCGATGAATTGTCCTGGTTAGCCTGGAGCTAAGAAGATTCCTGGGATGTGGAACTTGCAGTGCCTAAACCAGGAAAGTCCTGGACAAACTGGAATGACTTGGTCACACACCAGCTCCACATACTTCATTGTTTATAGACTGATTCCAGGGGTGTTAACTTTGTGGCACTTCCAGGTTACCACCCATGTGGACTAACCCAGCACCTGTGACCAGAGACTTACTGGGGTTTACACTAAGTAACATCTGACTTTTATAGCTGAGTGCCAGAAGGTAGGGGTGGGGCACCAACAGCATAATGCAGTTCTTACTATTACCAAACTTCTGCAAAGCCCTTCATCCCTCCTGGAGTATTTGGGAGAAGGTGGTAGAAACTTGGGATAAGAAATACCATCTTTTAAACTTGCTCTCTTTTTCTATTGGTTTAGAGAACAGGGAAGCACTTGCATTTTTTAATGTAAAATTCCCTTGGGCCTCAGTTTCCTCACCTGTAGACCAAGAGTAGGATTGGATAATCTCTCAAAGACCCTTTCTAACTGTATACATTTCTTATTTAAGCATTAATCAAAATTACTTGATCCTTTTGTAAAGATACTTTCAGGTTCACAATGTTCAAAAATATAGAGTATATTCATGTTTAATCATATGTGTGTCCATTGGTGGAAATTCAAAGAATTCTGTCACCCTTGTAAAGTAAATCACAGTCATCAGTATCTTCTGCAGTTAAGTTTAGTAAAGAGAGTACAATATAATTTACATCTACAAACTCTGAACTAACTAAAGTAATGGGATGTCAATGTTCATAAACTACCCAGTGAAAGCACTTTTGTTGAAATGACAGTAATATAAATAAGGTCTGAAAGGTTTGTGAGTCAGACCAAGAGTTGTAAAGCAGCTACTGACAATGTGAGCTACCCAGTCAAGAATGGAAAGTTAGACAACTACGTATATATTCTCGTTTCAAGAAGTGGTTCAGGAATGTCCTTCCTGAAATGGGCCAAGAAAATTTCTGGGTAATAGACCATTTATTCTCATTCTATTCCTATATACTTCCAGCCCCTGGCCCACTCACTGCCATAGCATAGATTCATATATGTCTCTGTTTTCTGATCATACTCTGGGGTAGTATAAAGTTAAAAACAAGTAATTCTGGAAATTATTTTCACCATAACAACTAAGAATTCAAATAATATATCTTCGTATTTCATTTTTTCCTATTGCTTTCTATATTAGTTAGGAATATTTTTAGCTGCAAGTGACGAAACATTCATTTAATAATGTCTAATATGATGAAGACTCATGTTGTGTATTCAACCAGAAGCACAGAATTAGGCAACTCAAAATCTCTAATTCAAGAACTCGGGTCTTCCCTGGATTCATATGCTCTGTTATCTTTAGTGTATTCAGTGATGTTTCCTCTCATGACTGCAAGATAGCTGGCTCAGCTTTGCATGACACCATACTAAACAAGAAACCTGGAAGGTGGTAGACAAAAAGGCTTTCTTTTTATAATCTCTCTCTCAGAGAAAGCAGGGTTTTTTTTTCCTAGGAGGCCCAGCAGACTTCTCTTTATGTATCATTGATCAGAACGGCTCCATATGCTCACTCCTAAAACAACTACTGGTAAAGGAGTAAGGGAATGCCACATTTTGCTGAGATTAAGCACAATTCATTCCCTGGGGCTGGATACTGTCAAATTCTAAATTTCACATGTTTAAAAATATGACTCTTATCAAGCATAAAGTGAACACATGTCAAAGGTAACTCCTTAATGAGGGACTCATCAAAATAGTAAAACTGGTTCAAAGTTGGTTAGGAGAAAGTGATAGATAGGGTCAAGAAAAGAAAGAATGTTGAAATGCAATTGCTAAATTAGTTATAAAATTTATTACTATCCTACAGAACTTTAAAACTGTAACCTTTGAGGTTATCTTTTTTGCTAGATAGAAATTTCTTGCAACTTATTAATGTTCTACAAATTAATATCTATCTTTATGTAGCTAAGAGTTAATTGTAAGTCAAATAACTGTACATTTCCCTAAAGAATTAGATACTCTTTAGTTGAGCCTATTAGGCATCAAAAGACAGGCAACAATTACTTTGCCTTGTTTCCAACTTTTGGATACTATTTCTTAAGAGCATACAGCTAAAAAATACAACTGTGAGGTTTTCTTAGCAAAAATGAAGAAGGAAGGCCCTGGCTGGCGTAGCTCAGTGGATTGAGCGAGGGCTGGGAACCAAACGGTCCTGGTTAGATTCCCGGTCAGGGCACATGCCTGGATTGCGGGCCAGGTCCCCAGTGAGGGCCATGTGAGAGGCAACCATACATTGCTGTTTCTGTCCCTCTCTGTCTCCCTCCCTTCCCCTCTCTCTAAAAATAAAAATAAAATCTTTTTTAAAAAATGAAGAAGGAAGTGTTTATTGAGAAGGCAGTCAATAGTGTCTGCCACAAACCTTTTACTTTAAGTGACTAAATATCATCAGGTGGTTTTAATAGTTTTTCTAGAATATTGTCTTCAATGTGGACAATATCAAGCCTTCTCAAACTGTTATCATTATATCTTCTATTTTTAGTATTATTAAACTATTATATTTTGAGTGGTATTTCAGTGTCACCAGGAGCAATTTTTATTGGCATTTCGATCTAGGTTCTAATTTTCGATGGACATGCAGATTTCTGTACTCAGCTTCCTTAAAAGTAAAGCATTATCACTGATTATGACAACAGGAGGCATTTCTTGATTTTAACTAGAGCATGTTTTCCATTTGTAATTTATTTTCTTTGAAGATGGCCCTTGAAATTTATCTCCAAGAAGAGATTGCTTCTTTCTTTTCACAAGCTCATCTATGGGTAACTAAATCCCAATGATACTGAAGTTTCCCAGTCACTTGGTCTGTGAAGGCTTGCTTTTTTTTTTCCTTAATTTTTTCCTATTGACTCATTAAAACCAAATCTAGGGCTGTATTTTAAGACTACCTGTGAATTCCACAGTGAATGACTTGATCTTAGGGAAAACCAAAGCTTGCCTCCAATTTCAAATGGCTCAAGCAGTACTGGGATACTAGTTATAAGAAATCAACACTATCATACATTCCATTTGAGATAAGATTAACTGTTATGGAAATTGTCTTATGGTGAAGCTTGGAATTAGCAGCTGTTCATAATTAAATTAGTAACACTCTCAAGTAATTTCACTTGCAAGTGCATCATGCCACATGGATTATATAGAAGCATGTGAGAAATGTGTGCTTAGTGTTTCTTCTATGGCACCTCTTGGGTCTGTCATTCTATTTCTGTGGCCTAACAAAGATTCTTAAAAGTGAGAATTAAAATCTTGTTTCAAAAACCAAAAATCAGTTAGACAGCATTTTGGGGAGGGGAACATGGATAGTGACTCTTTCCTAAAATTATATTTCTATATTAACAAGTGAAGTAGGCTTTTTTGTTTCAGTGAAAGAAAGAGCTAGAAAATTTCTGCATTTAATTAAATTTGTCCTGAGGATGTTGTTGTGTCATTTATGTTCAAGCTGTCCTGATCAGATCAGGTGACTACTGCATTGAGGAGAAATGTAAATAATAAAACCGTAAAGGATTTAGGATTATCTCAGCAGACATGACACTAGGAGGCAGATGACCTAGAGAAATAGTTTCTCAACTGGCCAATCTGAAGATAAATTGATGTTTAATTTTCAAGGTGTGATTTATTTTTATTAATTATAAATATAAAAAAAACAAATATTGGAAACTCAAATAAAATAAAGAGCCTCCTTTACTTCAACTGTTCTATTTTGATTTTCTAATGTTTTTCTTAAGAAATGTATTTAAAAAATGCATTAATTTGTTGTGCTGTGTAGGGGAAAGGATCAATTTTAATATATTCTCTTATAAACAACAACATAAAATAACTATGTCTTTCTTACCTTCTTATTACATTATTTATCAAAATACTGGTTTTATTTTTCCAGGTCTCTTTATAGTCCCATATGTACACATAGATACTTTGTTTTAGAATGCATGTCAAAGATACAGTTTCTAATTTGCTTTTTCCCTTTAATGCTATATCATAAGTGTCACAATTATTTTATTTTATTTTTTAATATTATTCTTTATTTTCTAAAAGATTTTATTTATTTTATTTTTAAATGGGGGAGATGGAGAAAGAGAGGGAGAGAAACATGTGTGGTTGCCTCTTGCGCACCCCCTATTGGGGACCTGGCCCACAACCAAAGCATGTGCCCTGACTGGGAATGGAACCGACCCTTTGGTTTGCAGGCCAGTGCTCAACCATCTGAGCCACACCAAATAATAATAATGATTATTATTTGCAATAATTGTAATAATAATACTGAAATTATTTTAATATGCAGTATCACTATCTGGTAACTTGCATAATAGTTTGACTATTTGTCTGTTAGACATTTATGATCTTAACTAATTTTTAATGCTGTGGTAAAAACTCACAAATGAAGTTTTATTTCCTGTTTAATATTATTTGTTATTTGGCAGATGTATTAGTCAGTATAAGCTGGGTTGTATTTTAGTAACAAACTGATCCCCAAGTATCATTATTAATACAATAATGACTTGTTTTTCATTTACAATACATATTCATCATGAGTCAATGTGGGGGAGGTCACACAGTCCTCAGGGACCGATTCTGATAGAGATGTCACAATATGTAGCTGCCATCTAGAACATGCATCTAACTCAATTATCATGGCAAAAGAAGATATGCTTTCACTAATTCTACCTGAGTGTGAAACATGTCCCTTTGTTCACAACCCATCAACCAGAACTAGTCTGTAAGGGACCTGGAAAAAATAATGGAGTATTTGGAGAACATTATAAATTCTTCAAAATAAGGAGTTTTAGAGAGGGAAGAAGATTATTTTCTTACAACAAATTCTTGATTTGTTGGAATTACTTGGTCAAATGAAGGAGACATATATGTACTTTTGGAAACTTGTTTGTAGAGTGCTTTACAAAGAGATGTGTTTTCTTTGTGGTAGCTGGTGGTACAGAAAGTTGGTGAAGAGCATGGGCTGGGATCTGAGGCATATCTGTTTCTGTGTCCTCACACTAGTGGCTACATGTTCTTGGGCAAATTACTTAGTCTTTTTAACCCTCAGTTAAATGTTGGAATATGGGTATGATTATATCTACTGCACTTGGTTAAGATTAAATAAAAGTCTTTGCGTAAGTGCTGGCATAGTGTTCTGGCCTATGCCAAGTGCTCAATAAATGGTTAAGTATTATTGCTTACTACTTTCCTTGATGTTTTTCATTGTGAACACATCCTTTGTTATTTTACATGTATCAAATATTAAACATTTTAAATTTGGATCATTTAGTAGGTTCAGCAATTAACCGGTTTAGATGTGGTAATTATCTATATGTTTAAATAAATGAGGTGAAGGATCATACTTTGTCCTAGTCACAGAGGATCTACAAGGAGAATCTATATGGTTTCTGACCACCCAAATTAGAATAATCTCTATTATGTTCTCTTTAATCCTAATTGGAGATGCAGTAATGTTTCTAAGGTTAAACCATTATGTGTGTACAGGTTTTGAGTATCCTGTTCTTAAGATTTGGAGGCAAAATAGGATATCATAATGGAGATAGGAGATGGGTAATTGTTTTATAGGTTGCGGTACTAAAAATGTGATTTTATATTTTTAACAAAGATAACAATTCCTTATTTAAATGTTTCTTTGTGATTTTATCAAATAGGTTTTATTTATATGAAATACCATCTGGGTGTCTAATATTGAACAAATGTTAGTGTTCTTTTTATTTTTGTGGTACTAATAAACATATTTAAAACATTTTTGAAAGCTTTTTATGTAATTTCACTGTGCTAAATAATATGGTATACAAAAATTATGGTTCTTATCCAAAAGCAATACAGTCATACGTCTATACTTGTGGGCTTCAGAACTTGTCAAGCCCTGTACTTGTTGCATTTTGATGAGAAAAAATTGTTTCAGCATTCGGTGCTTGCTCAGGACTCATTCCACTTGGTAGAACTTGTATGAGTTATGACACCTCCCTGTGAGAGAAAATGCTTCATAGTTCAGTACTCGTGAGTTTTGGCACTTATCATGAGTTCCAAAACGAATTAACAATGAGTACCAGGGTACCACTGTGTATCTTACTCCTATCGAGATAAATATGAATGTACATAGACAACTATTATTAACAGTAGGATGGGATAACGGCTGAAAGTAAAGAAGAAATGTATGGCTCTGAGAACATAGGAATGGGTCAAGTTCACCAGGGTGTTTTGGGAAATCTTCACGGAGGAGAGGTTTTTGGAATTGGGCCGTGAAACCTAGGGAAGGCTTCAAATAGTGAAGCGAAAAGAATGTTACAGATAAAGGGAACAAAATGAGTCAAGGAAGAAAGGGCCTGTTGTTTGTGTATTCTTCTATAGGCATTAGGAAGCAAAGAGAAGATTTTGAGAAGATTGATGTAATTTGATTAGTGTTCCAGCCATATGGAGATTGGATTAGATTGGAGAGAATGGAATAAGAGAACCCAAGTGGAAGGCACTTGTAATGATCCAGGAGAGAAGAGTGAGAGAAAGACAGGTTTGCCAGCACTGGTGAAAGCATTAGCATTGGCAAGGTCAAAGACATGGCTCTGTGTATGATTTGGTGTAACAAGCAGAAGATAGATGAAGATGAAGACAGATTAATTTATGAAGCAGAGCTTGTTGGGTGAGTCCCATTTGCTTAAGAGAGGCTAAAAACTGTTGAGAGGAAGAGGATTGGTAGGAGACTTAAGGAAACCATAAAAAGTTTGGAATTGCAATTTCAGAGAATGGGGTAGAGAAATTGTTAGGGACGAATAAACTGTTGGCCAAGAAGCAGTAAGGAGGAAGTTGGTAGTGGGTTGAGTAGATAGGCCTCTTAGATGCTATTGGTGAAAATGTAAAATGCTAAAAGCTTTGGAAGCCAATTTTATATTTACCTATTTAAATTTAACTAGTGTATTTACTTTGATGCAGAAGCTCCTCTTCTATGAATTTGTCATGTATAAATAATTCCACAGAATTTTTCCACAGAAATGAATATGTGAAGTTGTTCACTAAAGAATTATTTAAAACAGACACCAAATTGGAAATAACAAAAATGACTATTCAATAGGCAGTTGGTTGAAAAGTTGCAATACATCCCCACAATGAGATATTATTCAGATGGAGGTCTCTCTTAGTGTACAAATATGTATTGATATAGATAGAAACAATATGTATAATGTGAATGGCATGTCCTTTTTTGGGGAAAACCTCAACTAACAAATATGTGTGCTTATATATGAATATTTATAATTTTAAAGATATATACACAGGGTGGGGGCAAAAGTATGTTTACAGTTATGAGTATGGGAAACAGAGTTTATTTTTGTATGATTATTTATTAGTTATTATATTATTTCCTTTTTTTAAATTAATTAATTTTTTTGTTTAATTACAGTTATTTGCAGCCTCTCCCCTCCCCCTCCCTTCCTCTCCCGTCCCTCCCCCCC
>PVJI01025285.1:0-20685 GCA_004026765.1 Micronycteris hirsuta | reverse complement strand
ATTCAGGCAGTAACCAGAGGGGAAGGGGAAGGGGAGAAGGGGGACAAGGGTATTCAGGAACTGCAATGAAGGACACATGGACAAAACCAAGGGGGAGGGGGGAAGCAAGGGAGGGAGGTGGGTTTGACTGGGGTGGGGTGGGGGGAGGGTAAATGCGGACAACTGTAATTGAACAACAATAAAATAATTTTTAAAAAAAGTTAAAAAAAAAAAGAAAATTACACACAAATATTCCTCATCAACATAAAACAACACTTGACAAAATAATACTAAATCAAATTACCCATATATTTTTTTAAAAGTAATACATTTTGACCAACTATTGTATATCTCAAGGATGCAAGTTTGGTTTAATAGTTGGACACCAATCAATATAATTTTTTTAATAATTATTGTTTTTCAAGTTGTCTGCATCCTCTCCCCTCCCCTCCCCCCACCCCCCCAACCCCACCTTCCTTCCCTGCCTCCCTCCTCCCGCTTGGTTCTGTCCATGCGTCCTCTATAGTAGTTCCTGAAGACCTTTCTCCCCATTGTCCCCTCCCCTCTCCCCTCTGGCCACTGTCAGGCTGTTGTTAATTTCAATGTCTCTGGTTATGTTTTTCTTGCTTTTCTCTTTTGTTGATTATGTTCCAGTTAAAGGTGAGATCATGTGGTATTTGTCCCTCACCGTCTGGCCTACTCCACTTAGGATAATGCTCTCCAGTTCCATCCATGCTGTTGCAAAGGGTATAAGCTCCTTCTTCCTCTCTGCTGCGTAGAATTCCATTGTGTAAATGTACCATAGTTTCTTGATCCACTCATTTGTAGATGGGCACTTAGGTTGTTTCCAGCACTTGGCTATTGTGAATTGTGCTGCTATGAACATTGGAGTGCATAGGTTCATTTGAATTGGTGTTTCAGGGCTCTCAGGGTATAATCCCAGTAGTGGAATTGCTGGGTTGAAAGGCAGTTCCATTTTTAGTTTTCTGAGGAAATTCCATACTGTTTTCCATAATGGCTGCACCAGTCTGCATTCACAGCAACAGTGCAGTAGGGTTCCCCTTTCTCCACATCCCCTCCAACAGTTACCTGTTGCTTTGTTGATGATGGCCATTTTGACTGGTGTAAGATGGTGTCTCATTGTGGTTTTAATTTGCATCTCTCTAATGGCTAATGATGTTGAGCATCTTTTCATATGTCTCTGGGCCCTCTTTATGTCCTCTTTCGAGAAGTGTCTGTTCATGTCTTTTGCCCATTTTTTAATTGGGTTTTTTGTCTTCCTGGAGTGGAATCTTTTGAATTCTTTATATATTTTGGAGATCAAACCCTTGTCCAAGGTATCATTGGCAAATATGTTTTCCCATACTGTTGGTTCTCTTTTTATTTTAATACTGTTTTCTTTAGCCCCACAGAAGCTCTTTATTTTGATAAGGTCCCGTTTGTTTATTCTTTCCTTTATGTCCCTTGCTCTAGGAGTCATATCATTGAAGATGTTGCTGTGTGGGATGTCTGAGATTTTCCTACTGATGTTCTCCTCTAGGACTTTTATGGTGTCACGACTTATATTTAAGTCTTTTATCCACCTTGAATTTATTTTTGTGTATGGTGTAAGTTGGTGCTCGAGTTTCATTTTTTTGCATGTAGCTGTCCAGATTTCCCAACACCATTTGTTGAAGAGGCTATTTTTATTCCATTTTATGCTTCTGCCACCTTTGTCGAAGATTAATTGCCCATAGAGACTTGGGTTTATTTCTGGGCTCTCTATTCTGTTCCATTGGTCTATCTGTCTGTTTTTATGCCAGTACCAAGCTGTTTTGATTACAGTGGCCTTGTAATACAGTTTCATATCAGGAATTGTGATCCCTCTTGCTTTGCTCTTCTTTCTCAAAATTGCAGCTGATATTTGGGATCATTTATGGTTCCATATAAATTTTTGAAGTGTTTGTTCTATATCTGTGAAATATGCCATTGGTACTTTGATAGGGATTGCATTGAATCTATAAATTGCTTTGGGTAGTATGGACATTTTGATGATGTTGATTCTTCCAATCCATGAGCATGGTATATGTTTCCATTTGTTTGTGTCTTCCATGATTTCTTTTTTCAGTGTTGTGTAGTTTTCTGAGTACAGGTCTTTTACCTCCTTAGATAGGTTTATTCCCAGGTATTTTATTTTATTTTTTTTTTGTTGCTATATCGAATGGGATTTTTTCCTGAGTTCTGCTTCTGGTGTTTCACTATTGGTATACAAAAATGCCTTTGATTTCTGGATATTGACTTTGTATCCCACTGCTTTGCCAAATTCATTTATTAGGTCAAGTAGTTTTTTGGTGGAGTCTATAGGATTTTCTAAGTACACTATCATGTCGTCTGCAAACAATGACGTTTTTGTTTCCTCCTTTCCAATTTGGATGCCTTTTATTTCCTCTTCTTGTCTGATTGCTGTGGCTAAAACTTCCAGCACTATGGTGAGTAGAAGTGGTGATAGTGGACAGCCTTGTCTTGTTCCTGATCTTAGTGGGAAAGATTTTAATTTTTGCCCATTGAGTATAATGTTGGCTGTAGGTTTCTCATATATGGCCTTTTTTATGTTGAGAAATGCTCCCTCTATTCCCACTTTGCTAAGTGTTTTTATCATAAGTAGATGCTGTCCCTTATCAAATGTTTTTTCTGCATCTATTGATATGATCATGTGATTTTTTGTCTTTGCTTTTGTTTATATGATGTATTACATTTATTGTTTTGTACCATCCTTGCATCCCTGGGATGAATCCCACTTGGTCATGGTGTATGATCTTTTTGATGTAATGCTGGATGCGGTTTGCCAATATTTTGTTGAAGATTTTAGTGTCAATGTTCATCAGCGATATTAGCCTAAAGTTTTCTTTCTTTGTTGTGTCTTTTTCTGTTTTGGGGATTAGGATGATGCTGGCTTCATAAAAAGAGTTTGGGAGTCTTCCATCGTTTTGGATTTTTTGAAATAGTCCGTGAAGGATAGGTGTTAGTTCTTCCTTGAATGCTTTGCAGAATTCTCTTGTGAAACCATCTGGTCCAGGGCTTTTGTGTGTCAGGAGTTTTTTGATTACTGCTTCAATTTCATCTGCTGTTATTGGTTGGTTCAGGCTTTCTGCTTCTTCTTTATTGAGTTTTGGAAGATTATATTTTTCTAAAATTTTTTCCATTTCACCTAGGTTTTCATATTTCTTGGCATACAGTTCTTCATAGTAGTGTCTTACAATCCTTTGTATTTCTGTGGCGTCTTTGGGGTGAAAGGCTCTATATATGTCAATTAAGTCCATTTCTTCTAGGGCATTGTTCAATGCCACAATATCTTTGTTGATATTTTGTTTGGAAGATCTGTCCATTTTTCACAGTGCAGTGTTGAAGTCCCCTACTATAATTGTGTTGCTATCAATACCTTTCTTGAAGTCCTCCAAGATTTTCTTTATGTATTTGGGTGCTCCTATGTTGGGTG
This sequence comes from Micronycteris hirsuta, assembly GCA_004026765.1. Classification (NCBI taxonomy): domain Eukaryota; kingdom Metazoa; phylum Chordata; class Mammalia; order Chiroptera; family Phyllostomidae; genus Micronycteris; species Micronycteris hirsuta. The sequence goes on along the minus strand of PVJI01025285.1, from coordinate 17,231 downwards.
CATATATATTTACAATGTTTATGTCTTCTTGGTGGATTCTTCCCTTGAGTATTATGAAGTGTCCTTCTGGGTCTCTCTTTATGGCCCTTTTTTTTGAAGTCTATTTTGTCTGATATGAGTATTGCTACCCCAGCTTTTCTTTTCCTGTCCATTTGCTTGGAAAACTTGTTTCCAGCCCTTCACCTTCAGTCTGTGTAAGTCTTTTGTCCCAAGGTGGGTTTCTTGTAGGCAGTATATGTGTGGATCGTGCTTTCTTATCCATTCTGCTATTCTATGTCTTTTGATTGGAGCATTTAATCCATTTATGTTTAAGGTTATTATCGATAGGTACTTATTCATTGCCATTTTTTTTATACCTGTGTTCCTCTGTCTCTCTCTTTTCCTTCCTTTCCTTAAAGCAGTTCTTTTAGCATCTCTTGCAGAGCTGGTTTGGTGGAGGTGTATTCTTTCAGACTTCTTTTGTCTGGGAAGCTCCTTATTTGGCCATCTATCTTGTTTGAGAGCCTTGCTGGGTAAAGTAGCCTTGGTTGCAGGCTTCTGATTCTCCTCACTTGGAATATTCCTTGCCAATCTCTCTTGGCTTAGAGTGTTTCCATTGAGAAGTCAGCTGCTAACCTTATCGGGGCTCCCTTGTATGTTACTTCCTGTTTCTCCCTTGCTGCCTTTAAGATTCTCGCTTTGTCTTGGAATTTTGCCATTTTAATTATGATGTGTCTTGAAGTGGGCCTCTTTGGGTTCCTTTTGATTGGGACTCTGTGTTTCCTGGATTTGTGTGACTTTTTCTCTCATCAGATTAGGGAAGTTTTCCATCATTACTTTTTCAAACAGGTTTTCTATCCCTTGCTCTTCTTCTTCTCCTTCTGGTATCCCTATTATATGAATATTATTATTTTTTATGTTGTCCTACATTTCCCTTAATACCTCTTCATTCTTTCTGAGTCTCTTTTCCTGTTCTTGCTCATTTTGGATTTTTTTTCTACCTTGTCCTCCAGCTCTCTGATCTGATCCTCTGCTTCATCGAACCTGCTTTTGATTCCTTCTATTGTGTTCTTCAGTTCAGATATTGTATTCTTCATTTCCTCTTGGCCCTTTTGGATAGTTTCTATTTCCTTTTTCATGTTGACATAGTTTGCAGTGAGTTCATTATGGTTTCCCTGTAATTTCTGGTAATTTTCTGCAAGCTCATCAAGCTTCTTGAGCTTCTTGAGCTTCCTGATAACCAATGCTTTGAATTCAATATCTGATAGTTGGCTTGCCTCAGTTTCATTTATCATTCTTTCTGGGGCTTCCTCCTTTCCTTTCATTTGGGGATTATTTTTTGTCTTCCTATTGTTTGTGAGACTCTTCTTGCTAGCCTCTGTTTCTTAAATTGATCTGTTCTGACTCCCTGGTTTTATGGTATGAGCTTCTATGGTAGAATACCTGTGAGATTCAGTTGTGTAGTTTCCTTAATCTCTTTAGCTTGCTGGTCATGGACTGTCGTTTATGTTGGCTCTCTGCATGTCTTTGGGTTTTGATTGTTATTGGGTCTTTCTTTGGTGGGTCCTTTCTTCCATCTAGTTAACTAAGGGTCACTCCATCCACCATGCCTTGCATTCTGTTGTGCAGGTGTGGGCAGGTTGTGTTTAAGCTGATTCTTCTGTGTAAACAAGGTTTTGAGACTTTTCTCTCACTCTTATTCAGTTGTTTGTTGTGGGAAATTTCTCCACCAATTGCTGTATTATCTGTTCAGTCCTGGATTGAGTTTAGTGTGGGTTCTACTTCCTCCTTCACCTTCTTCCATTGTTTTGTGTTGGTAGTTCCTTTGTTGGTGGATTTCCTCTTCCAGCAGGTGTACTGGTGTTCACTGTTCCCACCTCGCAAGTTCTCTGGAGTAGCGAAGTTAATTTTGTGTCACTGTCTCTGTTTTTTGGGCTGACCCTTGTCTGGGTCTAACTCTGGTCTCTTCACAGCTCCAGGTTTTAATGTCTCACCTGTGGGTAAAGAAGAGAGGGGAAGGAAAAAAACAAAAAAGGATTGAAGGAAGGGAGAAAGAATAATATAAAGAAAGGAAGGAATGAAGGATGAATAAAGAAAAGAAAGGAAGAACAAATTAAAAGGAAAATTTTTTTCTATTTTTTATAAATTAAGACAAAAAATGAAAAAATAAAAAGTAAGAAATAAAAAGAGAAGACTAGGAATGCTAAAGGAAAGGAAGAAAGAAGGAATTTTAAAAAGTAAAGAAGGACAAATAAGAAGAAGGGTGGAAAAAAAAAACAAAAAAACTTCTGCTGGCTGGCTTTAAAAGTGTCTGGCCAGGCCTGTTCTTTTGGTCTTACTGTCTGCATCAGGCTGGGAAGATATTAATTTTGCTTTTCTCCCTTCCTGAGATGCACTCTTCGCTGTTGTCTAGCCTCCAGCCCAGTTGCTAGGAATTCTCAGTGCCCCATCTGGGTGGTTTAGCCCCCACACTGAGTCAAGAATTTGTGAGGACTTCGGCTCCCCTCAGTGGGGCTCTTCTGCCTTTCTCCTACAGAGCCAGTAGGTCCTGCAGGGCTCTGTGCGCAGGGTCTGGGTGGCCAGCGCTTTGTCCCCGGCCATCCAGGCATGAGCTCCACGTACCTGTGTTCACTGTCCCCTATTGTCCTGGATTTGGCGCCAGAGAGCTGCAGGCCTGGGTGCCCAGTTGTGCACCATCCCTGGTATATTTGAAGTGGACACAAGTGGGCCACGGATCACTGGGTGCACACAGTCCCTAATTCTCCTTGATTGGCTGCGCCAGCCGCAACTGGCCTTAGGGCTGCTGGTTGCAGACTGCTCCTGGTTCTTCTGGAGTTCACAGGGACCAACCATAGGTCACCGGGTTCGTTCAGTCTCAAATTCACCCTTGATGGGAGTGCCAGCCACCATGGGCCTAGGGCCACTGTTTGTGCACTAACCCCAGTGCTTCTGGAGATTGGGCAGGACAGGTGTCCCAGGCCGCCAATCCCCAGGTGTGCACCGACCCCGGTGCCTCTCCAAACAGCTGGGGAGTGCCTATGTTTTTCCTATTTTTCTTTTTGAAAAGTTCTTCCTATTTACACCCGCCAGTCAGAATAAGTACCTGGTCTCTCACACATCCCAACCTGGGTCTCTCCCAAGAATTTTGCAGTAGACCTGGCAGCCAGGTCTGGGGCAGCAGCCTGCCCTGCTCCCTGTGCTGGTCCCAGGGGACCTTTTCATTCCAAAGCACTCTCCTTACCGTCCGATCATTCAATTTCCCCTATAATCTTGGTCACCAATCTTCATATATGCTGAAATACCATTGGGTGTTCACTCTGTTCCTCAGAAAATCGGCTAGGTGTTTCTCCAGTGGGAAAGAGGAAGTGGACTCCGCTCCCCCTATCTCGCCACCATCTTCTCTCTCTCAGATGTCAGTTTTTTAAATAGATCAAATGTCCCCCACCCCTCCTAGAAATGTACAGAGGGCCCCATGGGTAGTTTTTATAACACATACACTATATAATATTGTCAACAATTAGGTATTTTTAACAAAGGAGTGTATTAGTCATGGTCTTCCAAAAAATTGAACTATAAAGTATATGTAGAAAGACATTTGTTTAAAACAATTGGCTTATCTAAATGTGGGGGTCTGATAAGTCTAAAATCTATAGGATGGGCAGGCAGCTCGTGAGTCCGGGCCAGAGTTGACATTACAGTCTTGAGTTCAAAGTCCACAGGACAGGCCAAGTGGGCTGGAAACTCAAGAAGTTTTTAGGCATAATTCTTTCTCCCCTGGGAAATCTCAGTCTTTGCTTTTAAGACTTTCAACTGATTGAATAAGCCTCACCCATATTATGGAGAGTAGCCTAGTTTACTTAAAGTTTTGCATTGTAAATATTTACCACATATCAAAATCTTTCACAGAAACATCTGAACTGCTGTTTGACCAAACAACTGGGTATCATAGCCTAGGCAACTTGATGCATAAAACTAGCCATCACAACAGGTAGTTTTGTTGGTTTAATTTGAGTTTGGGTTCAGGTTTTATAATGACAGTAGTAGTTATGAGGACACTGGCACACGATTATCATGGTTTCTCCATTCAGATTGTGTTGTCAGTTTACATTTATTCTACCACTGGAGAGCGACAGTGCAGAAACCAGGGTGAGGCACTAATCTATCAATATTTAATAAAATGTTATATAATCAAGTGATTCTATTATGATGATTAACATAGTCAAATTATATAATTAATCATTATAATTGACTATTGGACTTGTGATGGTTCTAATCACTTTGTAGTAAAATAAGAAAGAAACTGCATCAATAAATGCATTTTCACTAAATTAAATTATGGGGTAATTATTGAAATACTAGTAATTTAAATTATACATGTAAAATTTTTAAATAAGTCCTCCCTCATCAACCTACACCATAATATAGGCCAAATAAGCATTTCAACTATCAAAGTTGATTTTAAAAATTAAAGTAGTCCCAAGCAGCCCCAGACCTGGCAGGTGGAGCATCCCAAAACTTGAGGGCATCACGTCTCCCAGAGGCTGACTGCTTAGCCTGTAAATACCACATGGACAGTTGGCCTCCAAGACTGATGTTCTGTCTATATCTGTTAAGTGCATCTGATCTAGTATGTCATTTAAGTTCACTGTTTTCTTGTTGATTTTTTTGCCCAGAAGGCCTATCCATTGTTGTCATTGGGGTGTTAGAGTCCTCTACTATGACTGTATTGCTATCAACCTTGGGGTGAATGGAAAAGACTAGCCAAAGAACATATATGCATATATTATGCATAGACCATGGACACAGACGACAATGTGGTGAAGGCTGGGAGAGAGGGGACCAAGGGCTTGGGTAGAGAGGGTCAAAGGGCAGGGAAATAGGGGACAATTATAATAATGTCAACAACTTTTTAAAAGACTATAATGAAGTGTGGCTTTGTGAATAGTCTGGAATTTAAGGTCAGAAACTCTACCATATATTGGCTGGGTGACTTCAGATGTCTCGGTATTGAAGGGTTTCATTGTGAAGGTTATTGGGGATTAAATGGGGTTATATTTGTAAATTATCTACTGCAGAGACAGATAGTTCATAGACACTCAATAAAAGGGGATGTTAGTGTGTCCCTGTTCTGCACAATAGCTTATGAAACCCCAGTCACTGGCTTATTTTTCCTATCACCACAAACTTCTGACTTTCTCCAACAACATGGCTCACCCTTCATTTGCTTCTTTTAAAAAACATATAAGAATTTTTCTTGTTTTTAATCATTAAATACTTATTAGGTACCTATTCTATAGGAGGTTCTAGTTCACAAGTATTACAAAAATGAATGAAACACAAGCTCTGGACTCAAAATCTCTGGAAAATTAGAAATTATTCCAGAACCCAGATAGAGTAAACTCCCTTCCAGTATCCTGTTTAATGTCCTCCAAAGTGCTCTGAAATCTTCCCAGACTCTTGGTTCTCCTTTTCCTTTCCTCTTGCTCTCTGAAGTTCTAGTTCTTTGTTATGACACGGATCCCGGAACCCTCAGAGGCCACACTTCTGTAGCCTGCTTAGGTCTGATCAACCTGAGCCACACAATTCCTCTGCAACCCTGTGCATCACTGTCTACAAGGCTTCACCACACCCAAGTTCATACTGTTCAGAAACAGTGAGCTTGGGGTGCTCATTTTATCTTAAGTTCCTTGTGACGAAGAAATTCAGATGCCCCAGAGCTGATTGAAGACAATACCTGGAAAATGGCGGTCTTGGGTATGACTCCCTGAGGCCTCCTCAACCCTGTTGGCTCAGAAGTCTTCTGTTCGGGGACCTTAACACAACTGTTTTACCTTTCTTGCCTGCTTTCTTTCAAATTCAATATCTTTTCTTTCGCTCTTATTGATTCCTCTGGGAGCCTGGGGAAATTAACCCACTCAACTCAGCTTGAGAGTGAGTGCTGATTTCTCCTTCCATTTATGGAGTTTAAAGTGCTCAAAGAAACTAACCATTCTTCAGAACAACAGGAAAATTCCTAGCCTGTTATCTCATTTCCTATAATATTGCTCACTTTATAATCTGCCTCAACTCTTCCTCTTATTTTCCTCATAAATGGAGATTATCTTCTATAGTTAGGACATCTCATACACAAGTAAAAGGGAGTACTACTTTCCAGAGGCTTGATCTGAGTACACCAGCTGGTTATCTCTTCTCCTCCTGAGGATTATTTCACATCATTTACAAAATTCTGCCTTGCATGATAAATTCTAAATTATTTACTGTTCATTTCAGTGTTCCATAAGGAGCATATTTTTTCTAGGTTTATTTTTAAAATTTTTATTTATTTATTTTTAGACAGAGGGGAAGGGAGAGAGAAAGAGGGGGAGTGAAACATCAGTGTGTGGTTGCCTCTTGTGCACCCCCTACTGGGGACATGGCCTGCAACCCAGGCTTGTGCCCTGACTGGGAATCGAACCCGGGACACTTTGGTTCCTAGGCCCACGCTCACTCCACTGAGCTACACCAGCCAAGCCAGGAGCATATTTTTGAAGGTTGATTTGGCAAGAGATTTGTCTCACATGACCTAACACCTAAAAGACTTAGTAGACATTTGCCTAATCTTCCCCAGTTGGAGGTGTGTCATTACGTCTTGAGGTGAATTCACCTATTATTTTTCTGCAGTAGCCTTAATCGTGGTGTGTTTAATTTTCTTAGGCTTTCAGGGTTCAATTTTTTCAGCATATATTGCTGTAACAGACATACTTAGTGTTATTTCATTGGTACATTTATTCATTCATTTCTCCCTTCCTCCTCCTCCTCCTCTTCCCCCTCCCCCTCCCCTCCTCCTCCTCCTCCCCTCCTCCTCCTCCTCCTCCTCCTATGCCCCTTCTCCTCCTATGCCCCTCCTCCTCCTCCTCCCCGCCTCTAGTCTTCGTTCTTCATAACCATAACAAGGTATCTGATTAAAATTTTCTCTCCTGTACACAGGTTACTCCCACCATACTTTCTTCTATTAACCATAATAACAACCATCAAAAATATCTAAGTTATCACAAGGGGCTTGGTGGGAGATGATTAAAAGTCTTTCCCAATGATATGAAATTTCTGTCCTCTGCTGTGGCTTTCATTAATATGGCCACTTCAGTCAGGATCATTCAATCAAGGCCCTCCAAAATTTTTGATCACTCACTCATGCATTTCTTATATATGTATATTTATATATCTTATAAATAAACTAGTGTACTAATATATGCTTCTTAAAAATCTAAACATTTTAAAGCTATTAAATATAAATCTTAAATGACATAAAATAAAACTAATATTTTTTCTCACACCTGAGAGGGTTGCTCTGCATACTGCTGACTCTCTAAACTTCTGCCTGCCTGTAGGGTAAGGAGCTCAGTTGTAGAGGAAATCTGTCAGACCCTAAGCCAGGTTACACAGCATCAAAAGTTCTCAATATCTGAGCAAAAGGACCTACATAAAAGCTAAGAAATGGTCAGGGGAAGAAATGTGGGAACAGTAAGATGCGAAAGATGAAAGAAAAAAGGTTGAGATAATAGATGTGGGATGTCTATCTGGTGAAAACAGTAAGAGGTGACCACAAGTTGTCTCTGATCATGAATGGACCTAAATAAGCAGGACTTCAGGTGAGTTTTTATTTCAGAAATAACTTTGGCTGTCATCCTGACTCTACTGGGACTTGCCATTCTGGCTATTTTGTTAACAAGATGGACACGACACAAGCAAAATGGTGAGTAACAGTGAAATGAAATGGAGATTTTTCTGTGAAAATCACAAATGCAGGCATGCCAAGATTCAGTCTGAGTTCATCTCTACTATCAGATCAGATAACTAGAGACTTTGCCAACATTCTGGGAATCCATTGCAATATCAATGAATCAATGCCTCTCTAATCTAGTAAAAATTCACCTGTACTTTTAAACTCCCCAAGCTCACATTACCAATGATGTCAACCAAAACAGATTGAATTTAATAATATTAATAACAACAATACTCCAAAAGAAAATTATCTTAGCTCCAAGGGAAATTATCTGAGGTGAAAAATGGACAAGAGAAGACACTGTGCTGGTAGACACGACCAACTAGTATTACAGGGAGCAAATTCAAGAACTTTAGTTACTTAAAATTTGGAAACACAGTAGTATACTTACACAATGGCATACTACACAGCTGTAAGAAAGAAGGAACTCTTACCCTTTGCAACAGCATGGATGAACCTGGGGATTATTATGCTAAGTGAAATAAGCCAGTCAGAGAAAGACAAATACCCTATGCTCTCACTTATATGTAGATCTAATGAGCAAAATAAACTGACAGACAAAATAGAACCAGAGGCATGGATACATGAAACAGACTGACAGCTGTCAGAGGGAGGGGCGTAGGAGGGACTGGATAAAAGAAGGTGAAGGGATTAGCCAAAGAACATATATGTAAAACCTACGGACACAGACAACGGTGTGGTGAAGGACAGGGGAGGCGCGGGTGGAGGCTGGATAAAGGTGGGCAGGGGCAGTGGGAAACATCTGTAATAGTGTCATCAATGTAAAAATTCTTAAAAAATTGGAAGATGATAAGAAAAGACACATAGAGTAGTAATTGTCAAGGAGACAGTTGGGCTCATAAAGGCAATGACTTACTTCCAGGTCATGAGGTCTCTCTTTTCAGATTTTTCTCAGTATCTTTCCCACTTCCTTCTAGTCAGCTGTATCCCTCCCTATTTTTCATCTTCAGTCCTGTGATCCCTCAGAGAATAAATGGTGTGGAGGGATAGATAGCACCAGGCTGGCTGAAGGCTCTGAAAACAGGATGAAACCAGTAAATGCATCAGATCAATAGCCCACTTCAGGAGCAAAAAAAATGTAGAGTGAGGAGAATTGGGACAGGAGAAAGGACACCTCTCACAAGGGACCAACGGAAATATTTTTGCTTAATTCTTCCACAGAAATTGATGCATCAAGATACAGTTCAGAACAGAGTAAGTACTTATGCTCATGAGAAAAAAAGATAGGAAGCATTTATGGAGTTTTCATAAGTCAGGGACCAAATCTGTCTTGTTTACATTGTGTCGGCAGCTGTTTGATGGGGTGTCATTTCATGAACTGAACTGCTACGTTACTGAGAGAAATGCACTAAAGACTTCTGTGCAGCACTGGGTGCCAAGTTGGAGTTGGACAGAATGAGTTGGTAGTGGTAGGCCTTCGTGACTCTGGGGCTCTCTTCAGATGCCTGTAGTCTGGGAGCAGCAACAGAGACATCAAGCCATGGAAATAGCAGACTCCTTGGGCAATGAAGCAGAGGTCAAAATCTGGTAGCTAAGATGACTCAACAATGTGGCCAGGTAGAAGAATCTAATGCAGCAAGGAATAATAAGAGTGAACACAACTAAGATGATTATTATTGATAAGGAGAACACCAAGTTTAAGAGGTAAAGTAGTTTGTCCATGGCAATGCCCAGTCAGGTGCCAAAGTTGTGGAAAGATAGCCCAGAATTAGTAAGAGAAGAAAAACAGGAGCTGGTGCCAAAGTACCAAGAAGGAAAAGCAACTTTGAAGCCCCTTCTGATTATTATTTAGCCTCACTAAAATGAAACTGGTTACTGGTCACATGAGAGTACAATGTCTTCCCCTGCTTATTATGCACAGCTCCTAGTTCCTACAAGATGAATTCATTTCCATCATTATTTGCCACCAGGAGTTCATGCCTACCTTAGCTCTCACACTCTTAAAGCTCCACTAATTTTCAAGAGGCAAAATCATGAAGCTCTCTCTCCTTTGTTCTTGAGGTGCTGGTCTTCTGGACTATGAGGATGGTAGAGGTAAGTAGATTAGAAACTATGAGAGAATTAATGTGAGAATGTGTTTTTTAGAGAACAAAATAAACTCATCTCCTTTTGAGCATAATTTATTCAGTCAGCACATCTTGTGCCATTGTAATATTCAATTGCCAATCCATCTCTCTATGCATGCACATGCACGTGAAGGACTTACGCATTTTTTCAGAAAAGGCAAATATGTCCCCTTTTTAAGACCATTAAAAGAATTCTTACCATCTCCTGTTTATCTCAAAATCGTGGAAATGTTAAGGAACCTCTCCAAAACAACTTTCTGGTTGTGTAAAATAGGAATGTTATATAATTCATGGCTTGTCATGAAGATTGAATAATGCACATGAAAAGATACTTTGTAAGCTACAAAGTACAATATAATGGGTGAGCACAAGTTAGTGTTTCCATGTTAGAAGATGAAATTGATGCTCAAAGAGGTTAAGAGACTTACTCAAATTCATGGAAAAGGAAGAAGTTGGCCAGGGAACCCAGGTCCATGGCTCTGAGTCCAGGACTCACATTCTTACACTGTACTATTCCCACTTAATTTAAGACAAAAAATATACTAAATAAAAATATTCTATATTTCATTATTTCTTTTTAATAATAGAGTTATACTCTGCCCCTCAAATGAGGACATGAGGTTTGGCATGAGTAAGGAATAATGATAAAGAATATTTTAAATAAAACATCCAGAAATATGATGGTTCTAAGGACATTCCAAGGCACTCTCTACTTTTTTGTAGGGACACGCGCACACACACACACACACAAGCATAGAGATTCGTATCCCCCAGAGGAAAGAATGGAGGAAGCATCTTGGTCAGTCTGGTTGCTGCCCATGCACCACACGTGGGTTTTCGGTCCATTAATCCTTTCCTTACCTCTGATCCATGCGTCCTGACCAACGGGAGTGAGGAGCAAAGGACCACGGCATCACCTCTTTGTTTTCTGAAATGGATTTCAAAGAAAATGGAAACATTTGGGAACGTAGAGAAATCTCTTTGTAGTTGGCTTTAGACTAATGATGAAACATTTCTTGATGGGCTATAGCAAACTTAATCTTTCTTTTCTCCACAAAGAGCTTTCCTCTCAGAGATCTGAAAGAGGAAGACATAAACATTTGCACCTAATGAGAAAATAATGTAGACAGAGTGGTCAAGGCAGATCTCATCGTTTCCTTCTTGTCTTTTAGGACTCCGACATTCATATTCAACAGAAAGTGGTAAATAAATTCAATTCCAAATTGCTAAGAAATGAATATAGGAATCTGTTTATGAGAAATTAAACATCTTATTCTTTTCTTTTTGCTCAACCCTCTAGACTCTTCATGTGATGATCAAGGCAAGTATATTTAAAGACTGCGTTAAAATTAAAGAAAAATCAATGTTTTTCTTGTACAATATGAGGGGTTGTAAAAACCTACCCAGATAAGTTGACAAGAAACCAAGTGCAGAAGGGCCTGAGAAGTGTTGAGACATGTTCTCCTTCACACTGTGAGGCGCCTTTTCCCCAGTGCCCCCCAATTCAGCTCCTGTTCCCCTCCTAATTGGTTAACAAAAGAAATAAGGACACATGGACAAAACCAAGGGGGAGGGTGGAAGCAAGAGAGGGAGGTGGGGTTGGATGGGGTGGGGAGGAGGGGAGGGGAGAAAATGTATCAGGATTCAACTGTAATTGAAGAACAATAAAGTAATTTTTAAAAAAAGAAAAAAGCTAAATAAAAAAGAGATTATGAACACACACACAAAAGAAAGAAAGAAAAAAGAAATCTGAGTGCACAAGCATAATTCAATGTCCCACAGTTCAGAAATGCTAATCATTCAGTGTTCCTTTCTTAATACAAATGCTAATAAATCGAAGAACAAATCCCTGATTTTATCACATAGGATATGACATGTGCATTAAAATTTTAAGGGCACAAAGAAGTGCTGGTATTTTCTACTGTCGTCACTTATAGTTCATGTTTCTTGGGAAACAAACTTCATCAGAACACCACATTTAACCCGTGCAAGAAGCAACCTGATTGTGAGGAATTGAAGGTACACAGACAAGCAAAATAAAACTATGCACACTGGGAAAGGAAGAGAACTAACGTGCACTCGAAGCATACCATGTGGTCACTCTGGAAGGCATTTTTAATTTTATTTTATTTAATATCAGTAAGTGGCCCTGGATACAAGGATAAAGAACCCAAAAGCCTTCCATGGCCTCTACTACCTTATAGGTCACATTAGTGTGAACTAGGGCTCCTTCCACCAGGTAGATGCAGCCCCACAGCAGTGACTCTGTTAGGGATTTCAGTCCCCATATGTCTTTGTGCAGTGATCAAACTTGGTCTTGAAGAGGCAGCTCAGTCTTAACATATTCAAAACCAAAGTCCTGATTCCTGCTACACGCAGGTACTGACCTGTGTCCACCCAATTGCTCAGGCCATCTACCTTGGAGTCATCTTTAATTCCTTTCTCACACTCTTCTCATCTGCTAATCCACCAGAAAACTCCGTCCCTGATATTTTTGAATCATGGCCCAAATCAGTCCACTTTTCACCACGATGACAATCGTAGCCAGAGCACCAACAACTCTTGCCTGAATTACTACAACTGCCTGCCAACTGGTTTCTATGCTTCTATTCTTGCCTTCTTACAGTCTGTTCTCCTCATCAGTCAGGGTGAACCCTAATAAGCAGTTCTTAAATAATCAATTAATTCTCTATAAATTGATATCCCTAATTTATAAAAGAGAAGCATAGGCATGAAAGATGTTAGTGACTTGCCCCAACGCCATAGGGATTGCAAGTGACTAAACCTGGCTATGAGCTTAGAATTGTCTGACTTCAGCTTTCATGGAGTTAGAGACTTTATTGTCACACGACTTAGTAATACTTTATTATTAACTTCTGGTTATGGATTTTAGTTTGGAATCTACAGTCTTAGCTCCTTTCCATTCCAGTCTGTACTTGCATTCTTAATGAAAACTTGCATCAGAAAACATTTTACTATTGCCTAAATAAGCTGTAATTTAAGTTTCATAAAGCCAAATGATAATTTATCTCTCTGACTTTCCAGGCACTTCAAAGGTGGCCCTATAAATCTCAGTCACCCTAGGTTTCTAAGTCCCCAAGCGCTACTAGTCTGCCCTCTAGTATCTCTGAATTATCTAACCACTGTGCTGTACACCTGAAACTAATACAAAATAATATTGAATGTAAACTGTAATTGAAAAATAAGATTTAAAAAAACTAGAGAAATAGGCAATCCAAATTAATTTTTCCTTTGTTTGTGTTTTAGATGGATCCACAGGAGATTATAGTAGGCATTCTCTTGTTTCTGAACAAAAATTTGCTTCCCACTAGTGACATTTCCCTGGATTGTAAATGCTTTGAGGAAAGAGAAGCCCTACCAGTTCATTTAAATACTAAGCAATAGGAAAAGTTTCGTCATACTGGTTTAGGATGGTCTTTTGGTAACAAATAAGTTTCTACATTGACTGACAGGAAAGGGAAAAAATAGGGGAAATGATGAGTGAAAAAAAGGAAGTGATAGAGATTAATGCAAAGAAGAGAAAAAGAGACAAGGAGAAAGTGAAGGATGAGGACAGAGTAAAATAAAAGCCATGAAGTTTCACAGGGACAGCAGCTGTCTACTAAAGGTGAAACACTTTATAGTGATTGACAGGGTGAACAATAGCTGGTGGGGGCGCCCTCCGCACCCACTGCCAGGTCAGTGGATCTCCCTGGGCCTGGGCTTCACCTTCTTAGAGGAAGTCACAATGATCGAAGCTGATATGCGAAGGTTGCCATCCAGATTCTGATAATTCACCTAGTGTTTCTCTCTCTCTGTGCAGCACCATCAGCCAACTCCCCAGGTAAGTTCTTTGTGCTTTTCTTCAATTCTAGCACCAGCTGGTGTGCAAGTCCTGTAGTTTTTGTATCTGTCTTTTCCTTCTCTTAAAGTTATAAAAATAAAGTACAAAAGTAATTAACACTTATAAATTCACACCCAAGATTTGACAAATGATATTTTGTCATATTTCTCAAGTGAGAGATAACAGAGATACTTTTTGTCCATACTACTCTCCCCTCTTTCCAAAGACTTATAATTGTATATAAATCTTTTAAATTTATTTTCATATATTTACATAATCTCCATGTATCAGTGAACAATATACAGTATTGTTTTGTATGTATTCTTCTAAAAATTTTACTAAAATGGCGTCATTCTGAAAGTATTACTGCAACTTGCTTTTTTCTTCAAAACATTGTACTATTGAGATATACAGAAATGTAGATTATGCACTTTAATTGTTGAAAAATATTGCAACTTATGAATATACAATATTTATTCTATTCTTTTTCCTACTGCTACATTCTCAATGTTTCCAATTTCTTCTATCACAAATAATTTTGCAAAATGTCTTGCAAAAAGTGGAAAACACTTTATCCATGTCGCATGCCCTGAAGTGCATGAGCATTTGTGTAGCATGGGCGCATTTTAATTTACTAGCTGTTGTTTAATGGAGCTCCATGGTAGCTGCACATGAAGCACCCCGAGATGTATGAAAGCTTGCTGCTACGCCCCATCAATAACAGCCCTAGATTTTGTCATCCTTTCACCTCTTTGCCGCTTTGATGAGTGTAAAATGTTTTCATGAGCATTTTCCTGCTCACTTCTGAAATTGAGCATTTCACATACGTTTACCAGCTAGTGAGGCTTCATCTTAGACAAATGTTTTCTTGTTTACCGTGTATGTATGCATTTGGTTGTTGGTCTGTAGAAATGCTTTATAGTTACAAATGCTACTTTTTTATATTGCATATTAAGTACTTGCAAATATCTCCTCCAATTCTGTTTCTTAGGTTCAAATTTTTATAGGATCTCTTGACCGTAGAAGGTCCCCATTCTCCCTCCCCGCCACACACACAATTTGTTATAATAACGTTTGCCAACCTTTTGTTTTCTTTTAGTTTGTGCTTTTTGGGCCTTATATTCCTATCACCAAAGTGTTATCCTATACTTTATCTTAATAGTCATAGTTTCTCTTGCCACACAAAGGACTTTAATCCAAAAGGAGATTTGGGGGGAGGGAGTGTTAGGGGGAGGTTGTTTTTTAGTTTGTTCATAAATAACATAGGTAGGAGTCTAATTTTTTTCTGGAAAACCAGTTGTTCCCGCTGATTTATTGAGTCATGCATTCCTTCCCCACTGATCTGTAGTACCTCCTTCATCTTATGCTTGTTTCTCTTTCCCTGAATTTTCTCTTCTCTTCCAGTAATCTTTTGTCTTTTGTTGAACTGATACTAAATAGCTTCCGTTACTAAAGCTTTATGATAATATTTACTCTGAGGACTGACAAATTCTCTCTGTGTGATCTTTTTGGAAAATGCTTTGGCTGTTTTGGGACCTTTACTCTTACACACAATTTTAGAATCAATTCCACAAGCTCCGTGAGTCACAGTAGGATGTCATTGGGATTTCACTGAGTCTGTCGATTTACAAAATCAGTTCTTCCCATGCTTAACATGGCAAGGTATCTACTATTCACATCTTGTATGTCCTTCAGTAACACTCTATCATTTTCTCTAAAAGGTCTTAAGTATCTTTAGTTAGATTAATTCTTATGTACCCATTTGTTTTTGTTTCTGTAATGAATGGTATTTTTATTGGATTTTACAAATAATTATTGCTAGTATATATGTTTTATGTTGTATTGTTGAGAGTAGCTTTTATATCTAGCCACCATGGTGAGCTCTTAGAGTTCTAATAATTTTTAGATTCTCTTGGATTCTGTATGCAGAAAATCATATCTGCAAAAACTAAAATTCTGTCTTTTTTTCCAATCTTAACCCTGTTCTTTACCTTAATTATTTTAACCTTATTGCTCTACCCACATATCCAGCACAATATTAACACCAGCGATGTCACAGGCATCCTTCCTGATATCTGACTTGACCAGGAATGTCTCTGGCTTCACATTCGGTGTGATGCTTGCTTCCAGTTGGTGCTTCCCTTTTCTAGGGTCAAGGAAATCTTTTTCTATTTCTACTTTAATATCCAAAATTTATCACAAGTAAGTACTGAATGAATTTTAAGTAATGCTTTTTTGTACTTAATGGCATAAAATTATTTTATAATTTTAAAAATTGTTCATTCTACCTATAGCTATGTCCTGTTTTTATTCCTAATATCACTGAACTTATATGTGGAATCTAAAAAACAAAATAAACCAAAAAAAAACCACATAGATACAAAGAGCAAACTGATGGTTTGGGGTTGGGGAGAATAGGCAAAAGTGGTGAAAGAGATTAAGAAATATGAATTTCCAATTATAAAAGTAGTCATGGAAATACAAAGTACAGCATGGGTAATACAGTCAATAATATTGTAGTAACTCTGTATGGTGCCAGGTGGGTACTACATTTATCAGGGTCATCGCTCCATAACGTATGTAAACATAATCGCTGCTGTTGAAATTCCTTCTGAACGGCACTTCTTATGTGTTGGCTCATTTGTTATAGCTACTGTCTGTCATGCAGTAGGTTTCTTCAAATGTGTTTTATCTTTAGTCTGTGAGATCACTCACTGGTTATCATTTGTTTGAGTTCCTTATAAACTTTCTGCTGTGCAATAATAATTTTATTGCATAGGTTTTATAGGTCAGTTTTTATAATAGTTTATGCACTCATAGTTTCTTCCCTATGTGAGGGGTTCAGTTGTGAGCTCTATACCTAGACTCTGCTTAACCTGAGGGTTCCACCATTACTGGACCCTCAATTTCCAACCATGGCCTGGTGCAAACAGGTCGCTTCCTGGTACACCTTGACCAACAGGTAGATTTCACATACACTGGTTCTGTGAGCCTACATATGTAGGAGTACTGGCCCTAGGTTCTTACAATGCACGAGGCCTGTGGCCTTGATTTCTATTCCTGATCAGGTGTTAATAACCCAGCCTCCCAATAGTATACCGTATTTTTCGGACTATAAGACACACCTTTTCCCCCAAATTTGGGAGGAAAATGGGGGTGCATCTTATAGTCCGAATGCAGCTGAATTATAGTCTGAATGTTATTTATGTTATTAAATATTTTACCACATTTTTTGCTTCAAAAAATTTTTTTTCCTATTTTCCTCCTCTAAAACCTAAGTGCAACTTATGGTCCGAAAAATATGGTATATGAGTGAAATTTGTCATTCACTGTCAAAATTATGGATTTCCTCTTGATATGAAGACTTTTCTTCCTAGTTTTCAAGTTCAGCTCTGCATTTTTTTAAATTATTTTATTGTTGTCCAATTACAGTTGTCCGCATTTACCCTCCCCCCACCCCACCCCAGGCAAACCCACCTCCCTCCCTTGCTTCCCCCCTCCCCCTTGGTTTTGTCCATGTGTCCTTTATAGCAGTTCCTGAATACCCTTGTCCCCCTTC